>VXBN01014843.1:235775-258251 GCA_013397395.1 Sinosuthora webbiana | reverse complement strand
ACAAACTCAACCCCCAACAGCTAGTAACAAAATAAGATTTCTAAATTTCTAATTCAGTTTTTTTTCTCCATTTGTCTACCCTCTGCATTTCACTCAGAGTGGACAAAGAAATTAGACCGGTCAGTTTCCCTTTTGTTTCCAACTACTTCTAATTTCCATTTCTCATGTAATAAAGCAATGATGTAAAAGATACTTTTATCTATGTAATTTGTTCAAAACTTAATTTTTAAATGGAGCTTTTTGAGGGCTAATTCTAAGTCCATTGTATTGGGTTTTGTGTGTCATCCGAGGGGAAACACATTCATTAAAAAGTAAGTAGAATTTAATTAATTTTCTTTTTTTTTTTTTAACAAAAGCCACTTATACACACAGACATTCTTCTGGGTGGTATGTGGGACTTTGTATTATTAGACTTATGACTGACTTTCTTTTCTTGCTTTGTTTTCTGAAGTAAATACTTGAAAAATTGCCCTCTCACTTATACTAAAAATGATGAATGTTGTCATTATTGCATTAAAGTAACATGGATTCACTGTGTGTGTGTGTAAAAAAAAAAATAAGATGTGTACTGACATATCAAAAAGGACAATGGTGGCAGGTACTTTTTTGTTATTCACCTCTGTTATCCTCTCCTGCCTAATTTATTTTGCCTGTTGTGGAATTTGGATTATTTCACACTTTTCTGTTCTGATGGTCAGTTGCGGGTCTGTTACAATGTCACACTCCTTTGGAAATAACTTCATCACTTGACACTAACCCTGAGTGTGTTAAAGCGTCATGGAGAGAGAGGTTCTGTTTCTCAGAATCCAAATCAAGATAATGAGAACTACATTTGACCCAAACTCCTTCCAGCAGGTAAATGCAAAGGTTGTTCAGGTCAGAAAAAAATAATAAGTCTTTGGGATCCTTTTAGGTTTCGCCAATCTGTTCTTTTGTGTGAGAAAGAGAAGCCTGTAGTTACTGCTCTGCTCTTGGCCTTTATAAGTTCCTGGCAAAAAGACAGTGCCTATGCTAGCTCTCTGGAATAGAAACCCACAAAGATAATCAACTGGTTGAAGAAATTATGCTGAATAAGAAAACATACACAAATTTCTTCATGTTAATGTCCTTTGCTGTTAAAAAAAACCCCTTTCTTAAGCATGGAAGTTCATTGAAAATAGACATATTTAAAAATATCTCTTTTGTTTTAGAATCTGAACCAGAATCCAAGGACTCTTCTTCCCAAATTTTATGGGCTGTACTGTGTTCAGTCAGGAGGCATTAATATTAGAATTGTTGTCATGAACAATGTTTTGCCACGAGTCTTGAAAATGCATTTCACATACGACTTGAAAGGCTCCACATACAAACGGAGAGCATCAAGAAAAGAGAGGGAGAAGTCCAACCCTACATTCAAAGACCTGGATTTCCTGCAAGATATGCATGAAGGGTTGTATTTTGACTCTGAAACACACAGTGCACTAATGAAAACACTACAGCGGGACTGTCGAGTGAGTATATATTTAAATTTCTGTGTTCACCTTGGCTCTAAATTTACTCAGTACAGCTTACTTAACCTCCATTTGTTTTCCATGCTATTTAAGGAGGGATAGCTATGGATGTCAGAGCACTGATGAATCCTGTATTTTAGTTAAACTACTCTGATCTGAATCATAGTCATAGAATAGAATGTCCATATACTTTTTGAACACCAAGAGACTGGGGACCGTGACCACTTCTCTCACGGCGGAACTGGTTCCAGTGCTTGACCACCATCTCACCGAAGAACTTTTTCTTCTATCCACTCTGAACTTCCCCAGTGCAGCTTTAAACTGTTTCCTTGCATCCTATCACCAGGCACCAGAGATCAGCACCACCCTTTCTGCCACCCTCAAGCCTAATGTCCTCCGCTGCTCCTCCCAAATCATGCCCTGTATGTAGTCCATTCACCATCTTTGTTGTCTTCCATTGGACACTTTCTAATATTCCTCCTTACACTGTAGAGCCCAAAACTGCACACAGTTCTTGAGGTGAGGCTGCACCAGTGCTGAGTGTAGTGGGACAATCACCGTCTTCAAACCAGGTGGCTGTACTGTGCTCAGTGTACCCCGGAATACAGCTGGACATTCTGGCAACTAGAGCACATTGCTGGCTCATTAAGTTTATCATCTAGTACAACCCTAAGTTCCAGGGCTATCCCTCTATTTCTCAGTGCATCCAGGACTACACTAATGCATCTGTGGCAATACAGATTAATACAGGAATAAAGTCCAATAGATTTGATGATGATGATTTCCATTAATTTGGAGATTTTAATTACTTTTTTCTCAAGGCATAGTTAGCCCTGTGGAACCTTTATTATGTATGAAAAACTGTATGTAGAGTTGCTGTGAATATGTCTCTTGGTTAGCTAGGAATGGGAATGCAGGCCTTGTGGCAGCAGTCTTATTTCTAGAGCAAGGTAATTTCTTCCTCAGCCGAAAAGTCCACATAAAAGCTGTCCACATAATATTTTCAAGGCAGAAGAGGGATACCTATAATTGCTCTTTGAGACCACCTTGGTGAACTGAATCAGTTCCTGTTATGGACAGAGAGAGTTACTGTAAAATATTTTTTTTCCTGTAGCGTGGGTAAGAAAATATAAAGTAGGAAAAGGAAGAGTACAGATCTCTCAGAGCTTCCCAGAATTTTGGAGTGAAAAAATTTGCTTTGTCTGAGGCAAAACTTAAAAATTTCATAATAAAAAAGGCAAAATGGATAGTCTGAACTCACGACATAGAAGAGACACCCTGAATATCAGTTTGTTGCTCACTGCCACCTGTGGTACAAGATGGAAAGCATTGTTTTTGTACATGAATAGAACTTTTTGTTTAACTGTCACAGAAGTCCTGCAATGCTTTGTGATTGGTTTGTAAAGCTGTTTTGTGTGACATAATGTTCAGCTGCATATTCAGCATGAGACATTTATCTAACACAACACATTGTTCTCTCTGTAGCCTCTTGCAGTGAGTGTTTCCTGAGCTCCTACCATGTGTGATGACACAGAATGCATCAGTATGTCACATCTGGGGATCTGGATGCCTTTCTGTGCAGCCCCCACTTGTCCAAGGTTACTTACCCGGTCAAAGCCTAGGAGAATCTATTGTATTGGAAATAATAGTGGAAATCTAAAAGATGGAACTGGAATGAAAAGTAAAAACAAGGATCAATCATTTAGTTGTTACATATAAAGGGACTCCTACTGATTCTTTGAAAGTCTGAGAAAATTCCTGCTACATTGAGTGCTAATATAATCCTTTTCAGTGTATATCTTAAATTAACAACTCTAACATTAGTCTAGAGTTCTTAAAGGCCCAGCAAAATTTTAAAAGTATTAAAAGTAAAGAAGAAAATTATCCTACAGTAATCACTGTATTTACATAAATACACATATACACAATAAAGTATATGTCTGTATGTATCTGTAGATATATGTATATAAACACACTGAAAGTTATATGTCTATAAAAAAATTGACTGCCTTTTTTTTTCTATTCAAACAAGTCCATGGACTTTTCTCCTACTCTTTAAATATAAACATCCCATCCAGCTGCTAGACCCTCTCCTCCTTAAGATCCATCGCTAATTTCAGAGGCCTGGCAGAATTTCCTGGTAATGAAAGATAGTGGTGGTGGGGACCTGTTATGGTCTGTGAGTGCTGCCACTGAATCTCCTGCTCTATTCAGCAATGGACCCATGTTTTCCTTGGTCAGCTTTTCTCTATGTCTTGATATTCCTTGCCAGTCTCAACTCTATTTGGCCTTTGGCTTCCTTGACCACAGCTGCCATCCCTAGATGCCCAGACAATGTTTCTCTATTCCTTCCTTCTAGCCTGCCTGTCCTGTATGCTGGCTTTTCACATACAAAGTGTGCTGTGGTTTTCTTGCTTAGCTGAATTGGCCTCCTGATACATCTGCTCAGCCAACACAGATCATCTTGACAACTGACACAGAGCTCCTTTCCCAGGAAATGCAGTGCTGCAGGGGTGGACCACTGCTGGAGTATCAGTTCTGGCCTGTCACACTTCCTGGCAGTGCTGGTGAGAAGATGCATGACCTGCCCAGATAGAGAATGGACCTGAGTTGCTTGTAGTGATCCCTCATGGGCTGGTGCCTCCAGATTATCTGTGCTGGAGAAAGAACAGGTTGATAGCATTGTTCAGCTCCTCCTGAATCCCCTGTTTGTTTTGTTTACACTTGAGATGACAGGGTCTGAAAACTTTGCTCACAGTTCATTTTGCAGTATTTGCACCTTAACTAACCAAGGAGTGTAATATTACAGTGTTCCTAAAGATGGAACATTCATGAGTTTATCATATGTACAATGTACATAATGGAAAATCTGAACTAGCTTTCCAATTCCAGACTATTGCTGAGACTTACTTTAACTATCCCATCCTTGCCTTCTTGGAGAAGTGTCCAAACAAATTGTGGACATGTAGTTTTTAAAAGCAAAAAAATAATTTAAAGATGTTTTTACAATTGAAAAATGAATGGCTTTTGAGAGTCTGCATTTTACCTTTATGGCAAAGAACACTGGACTTTTCTGAGGAAATTACATTTTAAAAGCAACTAATGAAGAAGCTTGTGAAGATAAGGAAATTTAAAGATTAAGAGGGTCATATCTCCAAAGTTGAGATTTGGATATTATTTTCATCATTGCTGTTTTAGCCACTTGCTACAAAAGTTTTATGGTGTGAATGCACATCTGTTTTGTGCTATAGCAACTGTGATGGAGACCTCGTATGACCAAATTTATCCACAGAATTTTTCAAATCCCTTAGTAGCATGTGCAGTGTGTGTTGCAGTTTTTTGCCTTTTTTCGGCCTCAAAGGGTCTACATAGATAATTCTTTAAGCCAAATAACTTCAGTAAACATATCCTTACAAACAGTAGTGTTGACATAACTTAATGAAATATTAAACTGCAGCATAGGACAGAATAAAAGATGGCATGATGCGGCATGGAGATGGAGAACATACTAATCTTAGATGAAGGGCCTCTTTGTCAGAAATGGTAGTTTGAGGGAAATGACCATAGCATGATGCTCCAGATCTCTTGTATCTTTATATATTATCACTTCTGTTGTATCAGTTGACATTAGGAATTTCTCATTACTTTTACTTTTAAAATCAGAATCCAGATTGTTAGTTTCAGAGTGTTAGTTAACAATATATTTTGAGAATTCTGTTGAAATAGGAAGTGATTCCACCTATGCTTTGGAGGGAATATAGTGATTCATTTTCGTAGGATAGATTTTTTCTAAACCAGACCCATTTTTAGGCATTGACAGTTGTGAAATTGTTCCTAAGAAATGCTTATTTTGTGAGACAGTCCTTTAACTGGTGTTTATTTCATATAGTGCATTATGTTGAAGAGTATTTATTGATTTGTTGTAAAATCAGTCTTCTTTCTACTGTGTTAATTCCTATGGTGCTTTTCCAAAATGCTTGTAGGAGAGGAAATACCTCCTTGCATGGTTATCCATTTATACTTGCATTAGATAAGCTTGTAATTTTTTTCTTCTGAGCTGTATTTTTCTTGACTCTTTTATGGAAATGATCTGATGACTTTTTTGCATGTTGTTTTGCATGGATAGCAAATGAAAATGCAGATTTCTCTGCCAGATAGTGTGTAGTTTGGGCTGGCTGCATATAAAATAAAAAATGACATTTCATGGCAGAAATACTTGTTTTGCTCTGTTAGTCACTGGCTGAGACAGTGGAGTGTAATCATGCCTAAGATGATTTGCAGAATACTTTAACATCTGATAAGATCAGAGAAAAGAAAATCTGATTCAGAGTTAATTTTTCGTGTTCTGAAACAACATATTTCGTGATGCCATTTTACTGTGGGTTTTTATGTGGTATGAAACAAAATAGTGCTTAAGGCTACAAGGCATGTCACTTGCCATCTGGAAGTCTTCAGAGCAACTGAAGCTAGCCTTGACAGCTGTACTTGACAGGTGACCAAGTGACAACACTGTGTTGACAGAATCTGTGTAGCTGGTGAATTAACACCTATATAAACACTACCAAGATGAACAATTTAATGTTAAGTTAATGAAGTGAAGGTTTACTTGTCATTATCAAATACACCACTTGTTAGTACACAGCATGATTAAGACCATTTTTGCTGAAACCCCACAGTGCCATTTTGCTAGCACAGTACATGTCAGAATGGTTACATGAGCAAAGATTGGGGGTTTCCTCCCTTTAGCTACACAAGTAATGCATTTCTAGGAGTTTATGTAAATTTCTAGTGATCTCACATGGTTAGAGTCAGGTGTTGCACAAGGCTTTCTCCTTTTGCTATTAATATAGCCATGTAATACTGTAATTTATTTGAGTAGGGGTTTTTTCATTAGATTAGGTTATCGTTTTTGTGCCTTTGTGGCAAAAACTTGCTACATCTCAAAAGCAGTCCTAAAATCATCAAAAGTATCTGCAAACAAACCTCAGCACAGAAATGTCTTGATGTTCTGCGTTTTGTAACTTGTCCTTGTTGACACAGATTATTTTGTACAACCGTTTGGCTAAACATTACTTACATATTTAAAAAATTGTCACAATTTGGTACTTTAAATATTAATGAAGATACATATGTGAGAACCCCTCAGATATATTCAGCTGTAAATCCAACTGATTTATCATAAGTAAGATGGCTGTCTCAATATAGACTGAGGAGTTTGACACAAAGTTTTGTTGGGTGCTGATTTATGAGATTCTTCCTTGTTATTCTGGCTAATTATTTCTTACCAGAAGTTTCATTAGAAACAAATGGGGAGCAAAACATGCTTAGATACGGTCACAAAGGTTCATTTGCGTAAGGAGTGATTGGTTTGGTTATCACATTTCTAAGGGAAAGTAATCAGAACTGTACATCAAAGCTGTAGGCAGACAGGGCCAGATCATGTCATGATATCCTGAAGACACTTTGTGGACAGTACAATTCCACCTCTGAGTAGGGCCATGAACAGAGTGTATGGGGGACAAGAGTTCTTATGCTGTGTGCAGTTTATAAGAATTTGTACTGCAGTTAATCCATCACATGTGAACGTGTTTCAGTCTGATAATGAACTGTAATAATGAAATAGCTACTTGTTTTTATGATGATTTTCAGTAATCCTACACCAAAATCATAAATTCTCAAGGCTTAGTCTGTTGTACTGTACAAGTAGTATGGGTATAAGTGGCAGTGATGCATTGATGTAGTAAGGATTGATTTTATCACATAAGAGGTCCCTGTGGAAGAAGGAGCAGCACAACCTCCCATGAGACTACATCCAATCCTAGACATAGGTTATGTAATTAGTGCTGTAAAATCATGTGTCTAATGTGACCTAATTCAAAATGCAGTAAAGAATATGTTGAAGGCAGAGCTGTCAGCAGTAATTTATAACTGTAAAATAAATTAATATAACTGTGGCAATGCTTTTCCCAAGCCTGACTACTGCTGTTCTGGTTTTGAATGAAGAGTATTGCTTACTGTGCTACTGAGATGTCATTTTTCAGCCTATTTACTTTCACCATTTGATGGCAGACATTCATTGATTACATATTTTTAAGTAATACATTATACCGCAATTTCTTTTTGAGAAAGTCTGAGTAAAGGGTAACAATAAGTAAGCAGTAAAGAAAATTTTAGAAGTTTTTTGCACCAAGTGCATTTGTACCTGTTAGCCATGCTATTTTTGCGATTTATGATTGTAAACCACCAACATTTCCACACAATGCACAGTAAACTTTCAGAATCTTGTGGTTAGAATACACTTTTTTGTTGTGTATAAAATCGTCTGTGAGTTCTATTGCCAGAAGATGCTATGGATAACTAAGGGCGTACATTAGCAGCCTTTTTCTTGTCCCATTTGAACCAAGGCATCACTGTGTAGGATCCCACTACACAAGAGCAAACCCATGGTGTCTTAAAGTCATTCTTTGAGTCTGAAAATCAGGTCTGATTTTGTGCCTTTCTACGTTTAGATTACAGTGTGTTACGCTTTGTTTCATCACTGCTCTGGTTATCTGAGCAATGAGTATTTTTCCATCAATTAGGATAAGTGGTATAAAAACTTTATGATTAGACATACAGAGGCATACTAAGTTAATGATTTACTGCCATATTTTTTTTTAACCTATGCAAGTGCTGAAATTGCTTTCTTCTTCCCTTTTTTTTTTTTTTTTTTATTACGAGAAGGGATGTTTCTGCTTAACTAAAAATATTTATGCTTGGATAATCTTCATCAAAATTACACACCTGGAATCTGCTCTCATCTCTGTAAAATCACTTTTTTTCTTGTTCATGTAAAAAGACGTACTACTGCCTCTTGATTCTGTGACAATTACACCATTATCTTTGGGCACTATGTGTTGAAACATATCACTGCTGAGTGACATGAGGTAAAGGAGAGGTGAGTGGCACAGCATATCCCTCCTGGCTGTTAGTGGTATTTCTTCCTCCACTTAGTAGCACCATTGTGTAAGAAATTAAACACAGTTACTGTCTGTGAACAGTTTGGTTATATTACTAGGTGTGATCACAGCTTGCTTTAGTTCATGTTTGGGTATCGACTTGAGCTGTATTACCTGTCAATGACAGCATGCCAGACTTCGTCACGGTGTAGCTGACTAGAACAAATGAAAGTACTTGTATGTGAGAGAAGAAATACTGCCAGAGACAGAAATGGTTGGAAGAGCTAGAAGAGAAGGCTGGTTGATTAAGTGATGCTTCAGAAGTAGAACTTGTCCTTTGAGTTTAGATAGGCCCTATTCATCTAGTAGAGAGGTACATGATTTTTGTACTCCAATCCCATTAGCTGCTAATAAGGGGGTGGTAGCAAATACTTTTGCTGACCTCTGAAAGTTCTCCAAAAGTATGCCCTCTGTTATAAATAGGAGGTGGAGGGGAGATAAGAAAGGAGTACAGGCAAAAACACTCAGGAGGTCTGGAATGTGGATTAGAGATAATTTTAAAAATGTGTTGTTCATAAGTACATGATGGAACCATTAATTGATTATTTGTTATAAAGGAAAAGATGCTGCCTGGAATTATCTTCCTTGACTACAAAATAACATCAGATTAACATTTCAGCTGTGCATCTTTCTTTCCCACTTGTTACTTGAGCATTCAGCTAATTAGATATTTAGCACTTTGACTTGTGTGGGGTAGTAAAAGAGTTTTGTTTAACAGTAATTTCAAACACTTCCTGGGAAGAGAAGCTTGTGCCTTGAGAGCCTATTTTCACTCAGGTTTGCAAAATGCTGCTGTGTAATTCTTTTGTGGTTTCAGTATAGTCATTCCTTCTTTGGTAGGTTCTAGAAAGTTTTAAGATCATGGATTACAGTCTGCTTCTGGGAATCCACATATTGAACATGAAAGAAAAAGGAGAGTGTTCCCAGAGTGCATCAGACACAAAACACCATGGAGGGCAGAAAGTTCTCTATTCCACAGCCATGGAATCTATACAGGGCCCCGGGAAGTCTGGAGACTCTGTCACCAGAGAGACAACAAACACGTAAGTTCTGTAACCTGTTCTTAAGATTACTATTAAAACTATTAACAGGCAAAACATTCATGAGTAAACTGCATTCCAGGAATTGAAAGATTTAGCCTTTTTTTTTTCTTTTCCAAAAGCTGCATTATGAAGATTTGCCACAGAGCATGAAATTGGAATGCTGGTCAGTAGATTGATCAGCTTTAAATACATTATAATTCAGAGTGAATTACGTATGCACACATGCATTCTTTTATAAAACAGATGTTATTAGACAGCTATTACAAGAGTCCCAGCTATAATCTAATTTTAACTGGGAGTAGCCTGGTGAGACCAAACCAAAACTATAAATTAACATTGAAATGGATATTCCTAGAGGTGTTGTTTTAATCTTGAAGTAGTATACTCAATGTACATAGAATGATATAATTGATAACTGAAGTGCAGTCATATATTATATTTCCTGAGATTAAGAACTGATGTTTTTCCCCTATTTTTCCGTCTAGCAAAAACTTTAATAGAAATCTGAATATATGGACAATCATTATTCTGTTTTTTCCTTCATGAAATATTAAGTGCTGTGAGAGCATTATTGTCACCATTCAACATTGCATATAATCAGTCCTTCATTATAATGAGGATTTAATATAAAATTAAGGATTTACTTTTCTCATGGTTCTCAAGGGAGCTGTGTAGGTAAATACAACTAATGATATAGAAATCTGTGCTTAAACCTACACCAAAGAAGTGAAGGAAATTATGATATTTAGCATTCACAGAGAGTTTCCAGACACTGAGAAGTCTAAACTATAATTAGACAGCACTTTATTTCACTTGGTTTTTACAACTCACATTAACACAGAAAGAAGATGGTCAGAGCTGTTGTATGATGGCAGAGGTGTTGCACTAGCTGTCACCCTGGGCACCCACACCACTTGAGCTAATATAGTGCTACTCAGATCCTGACAAGTGAAGTCCTTCCTTGGCTCCTTGCACTATCTCTCTCATATAGACCTAATGGCTAGTGGAGCAAAAAACAATGCTGAGGTTCTAAAATGGAGCATTTCTCTAGGAGTAGGAAAAGAGGGTCTTAGAATGAAGGTCCATGGCTGAGTACATACAGACCCTGGAACAACTGGAGGCCCATGCAGTCAGGATTTTCGGCTTGTTTGTTTTCTGTTGCTTTATCTGTCACTTCCCTGTCTGTAAAGAAATCTTGGAAAAGCGCACTAATACATAATTTTTAGTGAAAAATATATGAAACAACCTTTTCAGACTTTCATTAATGTGCAGACTCTCTGTGACTTGTGAATTATGATGAACTATGATGAATTAAGCGAGAAAATTCTCCCTTATCTAAAGTTACATATTTTTTTGAGCAATAAACTGATGTATACTTTCTTCCAATTTTCAGATCATCTGAATATTTCCAATTCTATCTAAAATGTATCTTAAAATATTCCTCATTTTTTTAATGATGGATATTTGCCACTGAGTCCCAGAAACCTCAAACGTTCCATTTAAAATCTGTTGCATGCTAGGTGGCTCACATTTGACTGACTTTGCATCCGGCAAAGTCATTGTGGCAAATGCATTGTGGCATCCAGCTTGAATATTGTCTGTTCCTTTGGGTTTACAAGTGGGTACAGTTCAGCTGGTAACTGGTGATCAGAGATGCCTTAAAAGATATTCTAACTATGTTGTTTCTCTTAGAATGGGAGGTATTCCAGCAAAAAGCTATAAAGGTGAAAAGCTGCTTTTATTTATGGGTATTATTGATATTCTCCAGTCTTACAGGTAAGTTGAACTTCAACTTTCAATGAATTTTCACTAAGCAAAATATTGTGAAATTACTTATAAAAGTATAAGTTTTGTAAAGCAGTTGTGATTTATTTCTTTACATACTTAGGTTAATGAAGAAGCTGGAACATTCTTGGAAAGCTCTTGTTTATGATGGGGTAGGTAGATTTATTTTTTTTTTTTTAACTACTGATATTTTAGCTGGCTGATATTTTATCTTTGACTCATGCTTACCAGGAAAAAACTAGTTCTGATATATTTGTAGTCTAACTTCAACATGTGGTTTGAGCTGCTGCTGAAATCTTCCTAATACATGTTTTGATTTTATTTGTTGAGCTTTCAAATAACAACTAATAATATTAGTTTGTCCTTACAATTTCCTTAGACCTTTCTAGCCACATAGTAGAACATTGATGAATCTCTAACTGAAAAATAAACCTAATTTGAAAAAATTCATTTCAAATGCTTGGAAGATTTTGCAGAATATAATTTATGAAACTCATAATTTCATAAATGAAATTACTCGTAATTTCATAAATGAAGTACCTGAAAAGTTCTGAAGAATTAAACTTTAAAAGGGAAAAAAGTGGTAATGATTCACTAGCTTTCACTATGCCTGAAATGCGTAATATAGTTCACCTGAGGTGTCCATCTTATTTCTTGACATCTTACTTGTGATTTACTTGTGGAAAATGTGAGATCTTTTTCAATCTTGTAGGATACTGTTTCAGTTCACCGACCAAGTTTTTATGCAGACAGATTTTTAAAGTTTATGAATGCGAGAGTTTTCAAAAAAGTTCAAGGTAAGAAAGTAGTGGCTTCTACTCTTTTATATATTTTTATAATCATAACTTTATAATGCTCCTGTCTTGGCAATAAAAACAAACCTGTCTTCAATATCTTGTAGCACTTTTGCAGCTCCAATCAAGAAACTAAATTTCTGGCAATTGGGATTTTACTCTATTAGTAAAATTACCGAGAATTAGGTACTATATATTTTTGTCACATCAGAGCTGTCTAAAGTTGGCTTCAGGTGACCACCTAGACACTCTATTGCTCCCCCTCTTCAACTAGATGGGGGCAAAAGTTACAACAAAAGGCAGGTGAGTTCAAATAAGGACAGGGAGAGATCACTCACCAATTACTATCCCAGGCAAAACTGACTCAAATAGGGGAAATTATTTAGCATCTTACTAATTTAAAAAAAAAAAAAAAAAAAAAAAAAAAGTTTAGAGAAACCTTCATACAGGCTTTTTCCATCAAAAGTTCAGATCAAGTTTTATTTTCACTACCTTTTCTACCACTGGAAGTCACACTGCTCTTTGTTGCTCTGCAAGTTGTTGAAAGAAGATACCACTTGTCTAAAGACCAGTTGAGCCTGAGAACTCTGAGCCTGCCCATGAAAACCAAAGTTAAAGGCCTGGCAGATCAGAAGAACAAACATGATTATGTGTAAAGGCATGTGAAAGAAGCGGGAAAACTGATAATGCAACAAGAAGGCACAAGTGCAGGTGATAAGTATTTTGTGAAATTCTAAATAAGAAAAAGAACATCATAGACAGATGAAAGGAAAAGGCTGAGAGTAACTATACTAAAACAATTAAGATTTTTAAAGTAGAATGAAGGAATCTAAAAGAAAAAGAGAAGATTTCAATTAACTCCAAGTAGTGATTCTCTGCATGCATGATATGTTATGACAGCTTTTCAGTAAAATAAAACTTTTTTTGAGTCTTGCAAATATTGATGAATTGATGGATAATTTCTATATAAATTGACCATGCTATTGAAAGGAAATTCAATCTGAAGTGTTGCAAGTGCAGAGAAAGGATGATGATGTGGGACAAAAGAGACCTGGACAAACTCAAGAAGTTGACCCATGGGAACCTAACCAGGTTCAACAAAGCCAAGTGCAAAGTGTTACACGTGGGTGGGGACAACCCCATATACCAACACAGGCTGGGGGATGAACAGACCAGAGCAGCCCTGCTGAGAAGGACTTGGGGGTGCTGGTGGATGAGAGGCTGGGCATGACCCAGCCATGAGTACTCACAGCCCAGAAAGCCAAACATGTCCTCGGCTGCATCCAAGCAGTGGCAGCAGGGCCAGGGAGGGGCCTTTAGGATATACCTTGGGCAGCACAAGAGCCTGACCAGGGCTACACCCAAGGTGGACTAAGAATGGTCACAAAATGGATGACCAGTCACGAGGTCTTACACTTTTGTAAGTTTTGGTTTATTTGCATATTGGGGTTTAATTCTCCAATTACAGCTTTGGGTTGTGAGGTCTCATCCTTCTTGTTTCTCTCTTCAGTCCACCGTTTTATGCTTTTGGGCCTGAAACCTGTACTCGTTGTCCTTGGTCTTCAGCAGGAAAAGGATGTTTTGTCTACGTGCTCTGTGAAGAGAGCTTATTAGCACTTAATATGAAGCTCAGAACTACAGCCCTAGGCAGCACAGAATTTGAAAAACATGAAAGCTAAAACTTAAGGCATCAGTCTCTTAACATTTTCATTAGTTATCTAAACAAGTTAGTGTTTAGAGTGAGAAACAAGTTCGTGTGGACAGAGAGAGAACAAAATACAAACAAACACTAGAACTAAATAGGATTTAAGTAAAAAATGCTGGAATAAATTAACAATTCAAAGTGTTGAAAGTTAAATCCTTTGGAAAAGATTGATTAATAAGAAAATAGAGGAATCTGATGTAATGTGATGAAATGTGAAGCAAAATTCAGCTTAAAGGAGAAAGGAGCCTCCTGAGACCCAGTTCTCTTTAAATTTTAGAATAATTTTGCCAAAGAACTGGTGAGAGTTCTGCTGTCTGAGACAATACTCAAAGGAACTCCTCTGTGTTGATAAAGAATAGTGTCTGCTCCTTACTACTTGATATTCCTGTTTGATAAAATAAATGGCATATATGTTACCTCAATATCCGAGTCTTTTTTTCCCTAATTCTTTCTAATTCTGACTGCTAGATTTGTTCCAGGACAAGACACAGCCTGTTCTGTATTTGAAGCCTTGTCTTGGTTTAGATAGACAGGTATCTGCCAGGGAGGGTTGGAGTCTCCCTTGAAATGTAAGCCCCCCCCCGCCCCGGCTTTTTTCCGAATTATTATAAATTTGCAATTAAAAGGCTGTCAGGCAAAGATTTTGGGAATAGGTATAGCAGTTCTTTNTCAGGGTGTTGGAAGCAGTCCAAAGTAAGCCCTCCTGGAGTGGCAGATGTGGTTCTGTTGGAGTAGAGATGGTCCTGATGCCCTGTTGGTCAGGGTGTTGGAAGCAGTCCAAAGTAAGCCCTCCTGGAGTGGCAGATGTGGTTCTGTTGAAGTAGAGATGGTCCCGTTGAAGAAAGGGTCCAATAATGGTGAGATGGGTCCGGTCTTCCTCCAGGGATCCGGTGGAAAAACTGGATACCCTAGTGGCACTGTGGCTCCTTTTTTTATCTAGGTTAAGATGGTTTGGCTCCTCCTGCCTGTGTAGAGCAGCTTAATGGTCCATTAGCAGAAGATGTCCCCGTAGAGTAGTGAAACAATGAAGAGAGATAAGTAGCACTCCACCATCTGATAAGCGACACTGACCCATTAGGACAAAGATAAACAATTCTGCTCCACCCAGATTGAATCGAATAACATGTTCTTTACAAAACCCACAACAAGCCTACAGTGTGTAGATTAAAGGATATCATGCCTAATTTTCTCTCTGATCTTAATTCATCTGATTCTTAATAAATTTGACAAATGCACTTATGTGCATTTGATGTATTAACCTTTCTAAGTATCCTACTCTTACTGATTTCTTCTGTATATAGGGCTGTAAATCTACTTTTATACACATTAATGGTTCAAATGCATTATCATTCTTTCATTAAAAATTGGGAGTGCTCCTGCCTTCATGAACATTATTTCTAAGCTTTGAGTCAGACATTTCAGTTTAAACACTTAAGCCCTGTTCTGAATCTGTTTTTTCCCCCTAGTGCGCAGAACAACCATGCATAATTAACCACAAAAATTTAATAACTGGATTTAGCCTTGGGCAGAGGCTAGCTCAGCAACTATCTAGTATGTTCTTTTTTAAAAATACCCTGGAACTATGTATCTGATTCTTTTCTTCAGTCTTTAGCCAAGTGACTTGATGTAATTTGAACTTTGTAGAAAAGCAGTGAAAAACGTGTTATAGTGCATCTGAAGTAACTTTGCAGGGAATGCATGGAGATCAGCAGCCAGCAGCTGAAAAACACTAAATGAAATAGCTTGCATCCTTCTGGAGGAGAACTACAGATGGGGTCATGGTTCAGTAGTAGTGGTGATGGTCAGTTGTAGAGTTTGATTCAAAAGGCTTTTTAAATAGACAGGCCCTGCTAAGAATTAGAAAAGAAGTGCTGATACCTGAGTGTGTAGTTTGTTAAGATTTTGGAAGTGTTAATTGTACCCAAAGGAAATGTTTGATACATGATTGGAAATTCTGCAGTATCATTACACAGAAGTAGTTAACAGCACAAAAAATGATTGTAACCTCTCAGAATACTCCAAATGTCTTTTCTGTTTTCCTATTTTCTAGGGTTTTTTTCTGTATCATTCTGTCTCTGATTACATGAGTTGGTACTCCATAGGAGCTTTTTAACTTAGTGGTACCAATGACTTGACTTATTGTCCTATAATAAACAGTAAGAGAATGAAAAAGACAAAAGTACTTCTCTTGTAGATGATATAACAATACCTTTCACTCTAGTTTTAATATAAGGTTATTTAAGTTGGTTTCTGGACGTGTTCTTCATCTGTATTGAAAACCTAGATTTTCTATATGACTTACTTTTTCTATGCTGTTAAAGATGTGCAGGGAGATAAGATGACATCATTCAACACCTATGTTCATTTGGTAATGCAGCTTTAAAGCCTTCACCTTCAAAGAAACGGTGCAACTCCATCACAGCCCTAAAGGCAGCATCACAAGAAATAGTGTGTGCAGCTAGCCAGGAGTGGAAGGATGAAAAGCATGGCATTCTTGCTGAAGGACAAAGTTATGCCAGCCTTGATGAAGAAGGTACTGTCTTTCAAATCAACCTAAATGATGGTTTTAAAAAATTTTGTATAAGCTCTAGAAGTCCTGTAATGAGAGCACCACCAGTATGGCTGATCTCTCAAAATTAGTCAGGTTGTTCTTATGGAGAGAGTACCTAGTAGTATATGGCAAAATGGACCTTCTGGAGCAAGATGAAGTCAGAATCAAAGTTTGTAATATGATGTTAAACTTTAAGATTTCATGGCATCCTAAAAAAATGTATTCAACCCAGCCAATAAATTAACCAGAGCAAATAAATTGGCCAGAGCCAATGCTATCCTTTTCACTGACCTCTAAAAAGGCATATCACATGAAGCATTTTGAAGCTCAGTCCATTCTTCCTAGAGTCTTTTTGAAGAGCTACAACTTTGCCCCTTTCAGAACTTGCCTGCAGCCATGATTAAAGCAGAACCTGATAAATGAGCCCTGGTAGCATGAGAATAGTCCCAGGACTGAGAAAATATAATAACTCATACCTCTGCTTAATATTTGACCTTGGAGTTACTCTGTATTCTGCTGAATGTATTTGTTAATAGCTGAAATTCACTCTGTAATACAAAGGAGTGTGGGTATGGGCATATGAATACTACCATCTCATCAATTCAAACATTAGGAAACTTTAAGAAGCTGATGAGGGCACTATGGGACTTGATATACTGACATGAAGATTCCCGGGCTCAATTTAAAATGAAATTTGTTAACATTGTTCTTTACTTCTGCACATGCAGTACTGGGTTCACACCACCGACCAGATCTAGTGCCAAGCACTCCATCTCTGTTTGAAGCAGCTTCCTTGGCAACCACACTTTCTTCTTCTTCCTTGAATGCAGATGAGCACTGTCAACGTGATCAACCTACACTCTATTCTAGCAGGTGAAGGCCATATATGTTAGAGGAATCCCCACTGTTCTGCTAGAAGTTTAACATTGTGCTCAACAAAAGGGAGCTCTGCAAAATAAGAAGCAGAAGGAGCAAGTGTCTCTGTAACTTAGTCTTTAACTTTCCAGTGAAGGAGGAGAAAGCCTGTAGGAATTATCATATATTTGTTTGTAATTATATGTATTATAATTGAGGATCATTAAATAGAAAGCATAAACATGGCGAAAAATGTTATATGAATTCTTCTTCATATTCCAAAACTGAATTGGATATCTAAACTTTGCTTGGGCCTTAGTCTGTACCATAAACCAAACTACATTAACGTCAGGGTGGGAAATACTTCTCGTAACTTGGCTGTAGCCTAAAACAGCTGCAGAAAATGATAATGTGCTAGGAAAAGGAAAATTTGTTCATTCTTCTGAATGTACAGTGCTGAATAGTCTGCTTTAAATTCTTCCATAACAACCATTTTCTGAAGTAAATTTCTGTGAAACTTCATCCATGTGTGGGATTACAGCTTGTCTAATTTTAATCCAGGAAGTATAAAACCAGGAATGTCTTAAGAAAAGTTGTGCAGATGCTAGTGAGCTAGGTTGAATGTGATTTGAGTTGTTTTAGAATGTATTTCAGCTGTGTCTGTCCAATACTATGCTTAAGCCAGTAAGTCTTTGTGGGAGATGCTCTCTGTATGTGCCTGTATGCTCCCTTGTGCACCTGAAGTGTACTGTGTTGTCTTGCCTGCTTGCAGATTTCTTTACTGTATTGAGCCATTTCTTTGCCTGTTTTAATCAAGAAGTGTCACACTTTGGGACAAGAAAGAATGAGGCAGGCAGCAGGAAGGTCAGCAGGAAAGTTCTATATTTAATTTTCTGACTCCATCTTATATACAAAATCATCAGAAGGCACAAGATTGGCTACATAGGTTGCCACTTCTTTGACCTCGTTGGTGAAGACCACTATTAGTCACCTTTCTCTCCCAGAGGAGAAATATGTAAACAAAAAGATAAATTCTAAAAATATACATTGTTTTCTTGAAGCTGTGTGAGAACAAAATGCAAACTCTGAAAAGCAGGCAAAGTTGGGGCAACAAAGAAGGGTAGTCACTCAGGCATCTTGAATATTGTTTGGAATAATTTGGAGTCCTCAATTACTCAATGTATAAATTTGACAAATGCACTTATGTGCATTTGATGTAGTTCTTTCCTGTAAACTGCATGTTGCCCAAAAAATCAAGTTATTTTAAAAGCAATCTTGAGGCAGTAGGATTTTACCTCCTGGTAAATATTTGAAAACCATATTTACATAAAAAGTAAAATGACTTGCAACATTACTTGATGAAAATTATATTTACAGCTTCCACTTCTGTTAAATTGAAATAATTCTCACTGATATGGCAACTTCCCTACAGCTGATGGTTTCCTATAAAAATTTGAATGAGGCATGTTTTGGGGTGTAACGAAGATGGAATTTTAATTGCAGAACAAAAATGTTTCTACACAAGCTTTAGGAAATAAAACTACTGATGAATAAGCATAAGTAGAAATAGAGCTCATTCACTTCAACTTGTGTCAAGTTATCTGTAGAACTTCAATACTCATGATCTTTCACAAAGTTTTTTCATGAATAGAAATAAAGTTACAGAATACTGACGGGTTTTCTTCGCTTTAAGCATCAAATAAAACTACAGAAGAGCTTTGTATCAGCATCAGTTGGGAAAAGAGAATGGTGTAGTCTGAATAAAGAGTTCAGATTGAAAGCATTTCAAATATTCTTTACTCTCTAAAAAATTAACTGTAAAGAAAACCTATGAGTAATTCCCTTATATTTTACTGTAAAGATTCTCTAAAATAATTCTAAAATAAAGTCTACACTTTGATTGTATATCTAGACTCATTTACTTTACAGTTGTGGTTCAGTCAGTGAAATAACCTCTAATGCAGGACATGTTGCCAGCTATGTGATTAGCATGCTTCTCTTACAAAATCAGATTATTAGTGTCTGCAGTCCAGGTATGGACTTCATCATTACAAGAGGGCACATTCTTTAACAGAGCAGGCCTGCTACCAGCATTCACAGGTGTGTGATTCTCTCCACATCTTCTGCCAAAACATCTACAATGTAGCTAAGAGATCTCCATAGAGGCTTACCAACTAACATCTTTGCTGGTCTAGGTGTGCCTTCTTCAGCTAGGGCCTGGTGGCAGTTTTTAATTCTCATTAAGTAGTGATGTACAATCTCAGTATGTATAATTCATGAGGATTAACTTCCCTGTCATAGCTAATGCCTTCTCTTAGGGGTTAAGAAAGCGGTTAAGCATGCTTAGTATTGAACTAACTTCCATAAGATTCTGGGCACCTACTGTTTCATACCCACTTTTTTGGCATCAGTTCAAGGAGGTCATTCCTTCTTTTTATCACTTACATAGTATATAATAATATATACTTCTGAAGTTTTACTTGTGTTTTTAGGGTTCACTGAAGGAACTTCAGCCCTCTCATAAAAAAAGCTAGCAGGGAAATAAACCCACCAAAAACCCCCATGCTACAATGAACTGTAGATTCAGATCTGAGATTTTTTTCTTGCCAGAATTCTTTTGAATATTAGAAAATTATGTGATGCAGGACTCCTCATATTGCTATTTGTCCCCGATAAACAGAAAGCTTGGAGCAGTCTTTGATTTGTTTACAAACGTAAGCCTGCTTTCAATCTTTAAAAATATAGTTGACTATGACATTCTGCTATGTTATTTAACAGAACTACAGTTTGGCATCTTCTTCATCAGGCTTTTTTTCCTTGTTCTTCAAGGTAAAATAGCACAAAGTAGAGAGTACCTGAATTTGCTTGTAACCTGTCAGAAATTTCTGGTTTAAAGTAATAAAGGAGGAGAGTCCTGTCTGTGTAGTAATAATGTGATATTTGTACAGCTCCTTGACTCCTACTAATGAGCAGTATGTGCTCATACCACTTAGAAAACAGATAGTGTTATTTTCTTCATTAAAAAGAGAGCAGTAATTCTTTTGGATACCTTGAAGCACACACTGTATTTTCTCTTTGGGTTGGGTTTTTTCTTCAGAATTACCCTCTGTTTCTGCTATCCAATCTAATACTTCCCCAAGGAGAGGTAAATAAATGGCTTATAACATAAGAAAGGCCATCAGCATCTGTCCTTGAGAGTGCTCAGCATTTGTGGTAGAAAGGGAGTAACTGCTGCTGCTGGGGTTAAGCAGACAGAAGTGAGTTGCTGAGGTGAAGCCAGCTTCTGAGGCTGTGTCTTGTGAGGAGGGCTTTTGTAAAGCTGGCCTGGTACAGATTAGAGCTATCATAACTAATCTGTAGTTATGCAGAGAAGTGTTTTGGGACGTGTGATTAAAATGAAAAAGTGAGACTGAGCAGCAGTCATAAACATACAGCTTATTAGGAGTGTCTTTCCAGGCCACAAACTGATTATTTTCACCAAGTTATTCCTTAGTTGAAAAAGCAGAGTAAACCCGAGCTTCTATCCAGATAGTGTGAAGAGGAATTAGAAATGAAAGAGTAGTGGAGAGGGGGAAATGGCCATATTTTTCAGCACAAAAATGACTGGACTTAAAAGACAGAAGGAAAAAGAAGAAAAAGACAATAATGACATATACTATTGTATATGTATATTGTAAATGTAGGTTTTCTTGTTTGTCAGAAGATAGCTGGTTTCTTTTCCATGAAGTTGTTCCTCTGTCAAGTGGTTTTGTCATAAGCAATGTCAAGTATTCCTTTAGTAAAAGAACAGAATTGACAATTTATTGCTTCTCTTAAAATTTTCAAATATTTTCCATTCCCCAAGTAGGTTTATATTTGGTCCATAGATATTTTAGTAACTAGAAGGTCTGTTTTCCACTAGAAAATATAATTATTAGCCCAAGGCCATTTCTTTGAAAGGGATTATTTTTTTTATCTTAGGAAATGTAATACTTACATATTATATTGTTATTTTTATAGCAGAAGTGATAATAGATTTTTTTCCCCTTCCAGGAGAAGTTTTCCTATTAAGTATTGATGAATTAAATTAAAGATGATGAATCTGAATGCCTTAAGCACTATGACACTTGTATCATTTGACATTGCTTTTAGAATTGCAAAGACCTGAAGGAGGTCAGTGGTGCTCCTGGAAATGTTTGAAACTTGCTTTAAACTATTTTAAAATGTTTCAAACTGTAGATGTTTTACAATTCATGTTTTAAATATTTCAAGAATACAGACAGTCTTTATTCAATGTATTTTTCAGCAGGTCTCACAGGACCCTTCAGCCCCAAACCCAAACAAAATCCCATGATGCATAAAGGGGTGCTTCACCTCCCCCTTTAGGGCAATGCCAAGATACGGTGGGCTGTATAAGAAAGACTGATGAATTCTTCTGATACACCTGAGCCTAAGGGAAAAAAAAAATCTATATGAAATCTAATTCTTCTTTCTCTTTATGCATTCTATGCCTCATTTCTGTGCCTCATTTCTGTAAGATGTATATGTCGTCTGGACTTCTGCCTTCTTTCTTATTCCTTCTTATCTGGATATTTTTCAGTTTTTTGTTTGTCTTACCTTTCTGCTGCTGTTTCTCAGTGGAGACCACTTGAAATTTTGGAAGGCTTTGAGGGATTGTGGATTCTTTCTCTTATACAGTCAAGCTTCCTGAAGCATCCAGACTTTGAAATGCTGTCCTGCTATTTTTTCCAGTGACAGGGATTTATAGGTATTGGTTTTTCTGTTGTAAGGAATACTAAGCACCCCTTTTTCCAGCTGGTGTTCTACATAAATAAAATTTTGTATGTTAAATTTCAATGTTCTGTCTGTCCACACATTACTCTTAGCTTCTGAAGCTTAGACAACTTTGTCTGAATCTGATTCAAAGTGGATAAAATTCACACATGCTTCATGATAATAAGCAGTCGGGTGGAAGAAAAAGACTTGAATGCTTAAATGCTATGAACAGATGCACTGAGACACTGGGGATATCCCCATGGGAAAGAGAATTTGACTATGATTGAAGCAACATGTAATTGTGGCTTAAAGTAAAATAAAACTTTCCCAGTTCTCTAATGATGGAATTAGTTTTGCTTCTTTTTTTTCTTTTCTTAATTAAGAATCAAGATCAAATAGAATGTTTTAGCCAGAGGAGGGCAACAGCATAGTTGAGCATGCTCCTTGTGGCTGGTCATTACTGAATGAGAGAAAAGTGCTTTTTTTTTTTTGCTTTTTTT
>VXBN01014843.1:213870-235769 GCA_013397395.1 Sinosuthora webbiana | reverse complement strand
TTTTTTTTGCTTTTTTTTTTTTTTCTTGGCTTTTCTTTTTCAGCCTAAGAATTAAGGATGAGAAATCAGTGCAGTGTAGAAACTGTATTAAAACTCTGTTCTTCTGAATTGTTCTTTCTGAAACGCTGTGTATGTGGGGATTTCACTGTATCTCTCCTGTGCCACCCCCAATATGTCTTTGCATTATAAGTCTCATTAAATTCAGTCTGCATTAAAACTGAAAATAAATGCAGCTATGATGATGCTATTGAAGAAAATTGAACTTCAGTTACCAACTGCTGACAGCATGTGTATTGCTGTTAAGAGATTAATTACAAGATTTTTGTTTTTACTCTTTTACACTGCTCAATAGAATTCAAGTTACACATATGAAAATAGTGCTAAGTCAACAGGACCTGGGTCATCCTAATGCAAGAGAAATAGTCTTGCTTTTGAAAAAATGTCTGGTGCATTATATGATAAAAGGAACATTGTAATGTGGTGAATGTAAAGCTGTGTTCCAGTATGACATTGATTCATTATTTTGTTGAGCATTTGAATTGCTGGTTTCTGCACACTGAAATTTGCATGCTAGTTTTGCCCTTTCCGAAGTTTTATCCCATCTGAAATATACTTAAAGGAGTGCAAAGGGAGAGAGAAATTAGTCATATCTGGACTGATGGCTGTAACCTATTTCCTTACCAAGTTATAATTCAGAATTTTTGTTTTTCACCTTGTCTGTAAATACGTAAGAACTTCTAAAATATGTCTCTGCACAACTGACAGTTGAGTTTTCAAGGCACCCTGGGGCCTAATTTCTGGCAGCCAGTTGAGACATGCGATGAGGGACATCTGACTCCATTAAAACACCTTGGAGAGTTTCAGCTTTGTTGACCAAGTGCGTTACAAAATAAGATTTCTGTGGAGGTGCATTTGCAGTTTCACGTTATTTCTGTAAGGCAGAGAACAAAAAGTCAATCAATTAATAAAGTAATAGAGTGCACCTGCTCTGTAAACATCACTTCCTTGCACTGGTGTACTAATTACAATACAATCTTGTTCTCCCACTTTTCTTTCTGAAATTACGATTGCTAGTGATCTGTGTTTGCGTGGAAAAGTCCAGTGTTACTAATGTTAAAATGTGCCCAACTGCTAAGTCTTTTTTCCCTATTTTGAATTACGAAATGCTGCCAAAATTTACACCATGTGTAATGTGGAAGTAATGTATTTTGAGATTAATGAAACTATTTGACATTTACTGTGACACAGTTTTATTCATTAAATAAATATTGAAGTTCAGGAATAGCATTTCTTTCTGATAAATTTTAGTAAATGCATAAAATAAAATCTGAGGTTTCTGTACAATCAGTCAAATATGAGCTTCCAGTTATCTAGCCATTGCTAACATATCTATATTTGTTTATTTACATTCATTTTTTCCAAGTATTTGAAGACTTTTATGCTTAATAGAGAAACTTACTTAGAAATTTTCACTTATGACTGAGCTTTGTAACTTGGACTTTTGATTGATTGTACTCTCCCTTCCCTTTGCAGTAAAGGGTTTCCTTCAAGTTCAACATTCACTTTGGGAGACAGTGCCATCTATTTGACTTCAGAACAGAGCACATTGGAAACCGTAAATGATAATGCTTCAGTTTTGGATGTCTACTTAGTAAGTTGTCAAACTGTTTCTGATGGGCTTTTTCACCTGTAATTGCTTTGATTCAGGCTTAGTAAGTGACTAAAATTCCGGCTTAACTTCAAGATCCAGAGGTTTATTGAGGTATTTTTTGTGTGAAACCTGCGTAAGTTTGTATAGGTACAGTTTGCCAAAGCAAATCCCTAAAGAATTTATATGTCTATTAACTACTGCATTAATAATGAAGTATGCCAAAACATCTTTCCGTTTTTCTGTAATGGTAGGAGATCTTCTCTGTTGTTTTCCATTGGAGGAAGAAAGTACAAAACCCAAACCAACAACAACAAAATATTTCCTCTTCATGTAGAATGCTTCACAATGTAGAAATTAAATTTTCTCTGAGTGGAAAGTTCTGTGTTTATGTCACTGATTTTGAAGCCAGTAGAGCTCAGTGTGAAGTACATTAATGGCCCCCTGATTTTGAAGCCAGTAGAGCTCAGTGTGAAGTACATTAATGGCCCCCTTTTCTCCTTTGAAGGGTTGTCCACTTGTGATGGCTGATTAAAAATGTATCTTGTCTTTGCTGTTCCAGTTCTTAGTAAGCAATTTATTTGACTGCTGAAAGATAAGGTCAAGTCTCTTTTGTTGTCTTCATATCACCTATGTTTCAAATGTTCTCTTGGTACCCATAGCTCACATTCCACAGACGTAAAGGCAGTAGGCACCCAATTAAGGTTCCAGTTGAGTGAAGTTTTTGTGCATCTAATTTTTTTAGGCTGTTTTGAAATTGTCAGTATAAATGAAAGAGGCAGGTATGTTAAGCTTGGCATTTTTTCCAAAGGCTTATTTTCATAAATAATAAACAATTCTGACATTATTCTAGTATTATTTCCCCTTGACTCTCATGCCAATAATTGTATGAGAGATGAAGAATCAAAAGAGGGAAGTTTGTTCATGTTTCTAATAAATGTTTCACAGAGACATGGTTGTTACCTTTCTAGATAAAATTTGTTGCATTCTTTATTTTTCTTAGCCCTAGAATTACCTGATTTTTGTCTTAAGAAATCCACACTATCTTAGAATTATAAAACAGCTCAGGTTGATGGGGCCTCAAGAGATCATCCAGTCCAACTGGAATTGTTGAAATCCAACTGGAATGGTGGAAAAGGGAGCCTAGATAAGGTTATCTAACACCCTTTTCCACCACAGCTTAAAAACCTCCAGCAATGGGGTAGTGGTTTCACATTTGCCAATTTCTGTTTCTCAAAATTAGTGTAGTGGTCTGAGTGCCCATTAGAATTATTTACTCTTTTTCTGCTGTGAGATAGGATTAGGAGAAAAGCAAAGCAGGCACAAACCTTAAAAGATATAGAGAGGTTTATTAACACAACAACAAGAAAGAAAATAATTAATAAGAATCAGAATAAAACCTTCAAAACACTTCCCTCTCCCCCAACAGCTTCTTTTCTTTCTCACAGACAACATATAAAGACAAAACTTAGAACTCTATGTCAGTGGCACTTATAAAATAGTCTTTCATCAGTCTATTTAGAGAGAAAGGTGTCTCTTTTGGTCCACAAAAAAGAAGACACAAGTCTGCTTGTGTCTTTTAACTCTCACAAAAACAGCTGCCCGGGGAAATCTGCAATTGTGAGACCCCTCCCATATCATGCAGCCTTTCCCACGGCTGCATATGGGCCATGAAATTCATTGGGGTATCATTTTAGAGGTGAACAGTTCCAAATGCAAAGGTTTTTCTTCATCTGTCTCTAAAATCATCTTCATCTCAAGAAACAGAGGTCTTCTTTTTCCCTGGGGGGCAGAGGGCTTCATATCACTTTATCTTACTCTGTTCGAGTTTCTCTTAAGATTTACTCCCATATTTACTTAGTCCATCACAAATACCTTTGCTCAAATCTACAATCCAAATATTCTCATCATCTCCCAAGTGCCTATTTTTTCATGGTTTAAAGAGATATTCTAGCATGTTACAGTCTGTTACCACAGCTCACAGAAGACTTTCAGACCAAAAAACAAGGCCTATTTCCATCTCCTCATCTAAGATGTAACTTCTTCTCAACTGACCCTCATATCTTCATAGGGTCTCTTTACATGTCTCTCACTCTGGCCTTTCTCTCACTCAGAGAAATGTTAGTGCTTTGCAAGCTTCATCTGTGCAGTGAAAGAGTTGAATTCTTGCCTGGGTCTCTCCCACTTAGGCTGTGGCTCACAGTGTTAGATTTCAAAGCCACACTGATGTGCGCGGGCCCTCAGGAACGGCAGCCAGGATTTCAGTAGCCAGGCTGGTGGATGCCTCCCCTCACCCCTTGGTGACATCAGGCTGGGCTGAGGCCCAGCCTGGGCTCAGAGCTGCTCCCAGGGGACATCTCCCTCAGCCCAGCTGGTGGCGGGGCAGGCCTTAAGGTCGGCTGGGTGTTAGCAGCTGATCAGGCTGTCTGGCTGAGATGGCTGCAGTGGCAGGGCGCGGCCAGCCCGCCAGGCCTGGGGGGCCACACTGCGGAGTGAGGCTGGCGCTGTTACCTGTTCCAAGGCAGGAAGGAAAAGGAACCTTTCCCAGTATCCCCTGATTTTTTAACCTGTGTAGTCCAGGGCCATTTCTAACTCTCCAATTGGTCAATCAAGCTTTCAACATTCTGCTATAACTTCCTTAGAAAAAATCACTTCTGTGCTAAACCAGCACAAATGGGAACACTGTCACATCCTGCAGAAGTTGTTCCAGTGATCGATTATCTGTCTAGAAAAAAATTTTCTTGTGTTCAGATGAAACATGCTTGTGTCTGATCTTACATCAAGATGAAATATGTCACAGTCTCTTTTTCTGTAGGCTGTGCCAATTATGTTTTTTTTCCTTATTAGCCAGCAGTGTTGGAGTGTGCATAGTACTGAGTTAATAGCTACTAATTTAACAGTCCAGCACACTTAGGCTAGTTGTTGTCTGTCCTGCCTCCAATGAAACAAAACAGTAACAAGTACCAGCGGCCAATTAGATGTAGAATTGACTTAGTTAATTGTCACCTCAAGTAGGCCATTAAGTCAATTTACTCCTGTAGGACTTAATTTGGCTCATTGCTAATACAATGTTGACCTGAATCATCTGTTCAACAAAGTGGGACTCAGAAATCCTGAAATGTTATGGGAAGTGGACAAACGACTAATCAGACACAACCTAACCTTGCTAGCAGACTTAATGAATTATGCTTTTAACTAAAGTAAGTTGAGAGTAGGATCCAGAGCTGTGACATCTGAATGCCCATAAGAAAAGCAGGGATGTGCATGTAGGTATACTAGAGTAGGGGGGAATTCTTCCCAACACTTTGCAAAGAAGAATCCTAAGTCCAACCACCTCAAGTACATGTATACCAAAGCATGAATTCTAGAGAAGAAGAGGAACTGCAAATTCATGCCTAGTCTGAGAGTTATGATGTGAAAGGAGTCACAGACACTTGGGGGGAAGACTCACATGACTGGGAGATCACAATAGATGTCTACAAACTCTTTTGCAAAGATAGGAAGAGGAGGGTGGAGTTGCACTTCATAAAAAAGAAATCTTAAGTGTATGAAGGTAAGCTCTGGAGACCACAAAATGTCTATCAAATGTCTTAGGACCAAGACTAGATGGTTCATCACCAAGGAGGATTTTTTTAATATCTATGTTCCTGGCCTTCAAACCAGGATGATGAGGCTGACAAAAACTTACTTTGGCTCTTCAAGCAAGTATTGAGCCAAAAGAACCTGGTCGTCATGGGTGACTTCAATTACCCAGGCATTTGTTGGGAGAACAGTACAGCAATGTATAGGTTGTCCATGAGATTCTTGGAATGTATGAGGACTTGCATCCCGCTAAATGTGCTGGTCATGTTGACTAGGAACAATGCATTGCTAGATTTACTGCTCACAAACTGAAAAGACAACTTCAAATGATAGCCTTGGATGCAGCAATCACAACAACATTGTGGGTTTAAGATCCTGCTGAGCATACCAAAGACCAGTATTAACAAAAAGGCTCTGATTTTAGATATGACAGCTTCAGTATACTCAGAGCCCGGATGTGAGGGATTTAATAGGAAGTATGAATGGAAAGCAAAGCAGCATGTTTTTTGAATAATATCCTGCTGGAAGCAAAATAACCGTCCACTGCCTACAAAGTCAATGGAAGAAGGCAGAATGAGTGACTACCTAGGCTTATCAGTGAGGTTTTGAGTGTTGTTAAATGCAAAAAGGAAGCATACCCTCTACGCAAAGGTCATCACGTACACACTTGGGACTACAAGATCCTTGCTAGGGCATTTAGGGTTGCACACATGAAGGTCAAGGCTCAGCTGGAACTGGCCAGAGATAGCAAGAAGAAGAAATGATTGATCAGATACAGAAGCAGTTGTGTTAGTGTAGGAAAAACACATAATCACGGCAGCTGGTTATGTGTTGGTGATTTTATTTTAAGAGCTCCCAGAGCCAGGGGTCTGAGACCCAAATCTTGGCTCCCCGAAACTCAGAACAGACAAGGTTTTATACTTTGTTGTTTCATAAGTATACCTGTTAATTATTAAATCCCATTGTTCCATTGATTTTACCCAAGCATGAAGTTGTAACATTGATTATCATGAATTGATTATCATGATTCTGGTATAAGATAATAATCATATTTGATTATCAAACAATTGACAATCATGTCGTCTATTATATAATGATTAGGTACAGTTTCACCTGAGTAGAGAACATCTAATCCTATTTCCAAGGCCTCTGTAGAATCATACTTATCCCCTGCCCCCCTTGATTCGTTACCTAGGCAAAGTTATACTTGATTTGGTTAAAACAATAGCATGAGCATAATGTCCTAGCTGCAGTTACACAGGTGTTTGCCTCCCCCAGCCTTGCTACCTTAGAAATAATTTTAACCCTATACTATCAGTTGTACTAGTTTGAAAGCAAACCAGTGGGGAATCCCAAGTCAGAAACACGATTTAATACGAAATTTTTTTAAAAATTCAATAATCCAGAAACACTGACAGAGTCAGAATACAACCGACAACCTGTTGATCAGGGTGTTGGTAGCAGTCTGATTAAATGGTGGCTGCAGTCCTCTTGAAGTTTTAGATGTGGTTCTGTTCAAGGACTGATCCTGTAGAAGAGTCTGATCTTCCTCTGAAGGTCCAGTGGTGGTTATGGAGCTCTTGTCCTCTGGGAACTCAGTGGATAAGGCCACTTGTGGTGTTCCAAACCTCAGATTATATCCAGGTAGGAAGGCTTTGTTCCTCCTCTTGGGCAATCACAGTGAGATGATGTAATTTTTGAGTCATGCACTGAGGCTTGATGGCCCATTAACAGAAGATAACCCTCCAGAGGGAGTTATGAGGGATGGGTCATGGAAGATATAAAGAACACTACCCCACCTGGTTTTAACAGACGGTGATAGAATACATACTTTTGGTTACATCTTACGTTGTAACCTAAGACTAGCAGAAGCCCCCAGAAGACAAAGGCTCATTACTAGACCAGGCAGGGAAATAAGTTACAGATAATGCTGGCAAGACAGCGGTTCTCAATACCTTCTTTACTCCCTCTTCATCAGTGTGGTCAGACCATAGCTCCCAGCATCAAGTACCTACAACACACATGTTGACCCACCAGTAGTGCCCTGCAAGTCCTCAACCCACATAAATGCAAGGTCCAGGAGGGAATATACCCCAGGGTGTCAGCAGAGGTGGCTGATATTGTTGCAGGGCCACTGTCTTATTATTTTTGAAAATTTATGGAGATCAGGGGCGATCCCTGATGACTGGAAGAGGGCAGATCTCATACCTGTCTAAGAATGGCCCAAAAGACAACCCAGTATCCTTACTGTAGTCCCTGGGAAAGTGGTAGAACAAAGCCTCCTAGGAACTATTACCTACTAAATGAAGCAAGTGATTGGGAAATCCAGCACAGATTTATCAAAGGTAAATCATGCCAGGCTAACCTGATCACCTTTCCAAAATAAATTACCATCTTCAGTCAATATGGAGAAAGCAGTGGATGTTGCTTGCCTGCACTTCAGTAAATCATGTGTCATGTCTCCACAGTTTCCTCCTAGACAAATGTCAAATACAGACTGAATGGGGGTGGTCTGTAAGATGGGCAGGAATCACCTCACAGGTGATCAGTGTGTTTAAAGAGGCTGGCAGCCTGCCACAAGTGGGGCCCCCCAGGGATCAGTACTCTTACAAAGATTGTAACATCTCCCTAAATGATCTGGACGATGGGACCAAAAGCACTCTCACCACATTTGCTGCGTCACTAAACTGGGTGTTGAGGGGCACAGACTGGCAGGGAGAGTCACCTTTCAGAGACAGGAACAGGCTTGAAGACTGGGCCACAAGAACTGTGTAAAGTTCAAGCAGGAGAAGTGCAGAGTCCTGCACCTGGGAACACAAAACCAAAGAACCTAGCCAGGCTAGGACCCATGAGCTGTGGAACAGCCTTGCCAAGAAGAGCCCGGGGCTCCCAGCAGACAACACACAGACACCAGGTCAGCAGTGCACTGCTGCAGCTACTGAGGCAAAGTGGATCCTGAGCTGCATCCATGGGGGTACTGATAACTGAGAGAGATGTGATCATCTCACTTCACCAGCGCTTGTCAGACTGCACATGGAGTGGTGTGTCCAGCTCTGGCCCCCACAATTCCAAAACAGTTGTGGACAGACTGAAGAGGGGTCAAAGGAGTGTCATAAAGATGGCCAAGGATGCAGAGTACCTGACATTTGAGGAAAGACTGTAAAAGTTATGTTTTAGCAGTCAACAGAATTTTCAGGAGGCACCTCAACACAGTTTTTCAAAACTTAAAGCATAACTACAGATAGTATTGAGACACTCCTTTTCTCTAGGGGAAGTGGATACAGGTTGTAGTGAGGGACATTTCTTCTCTATGTAAAAAATAACCTTTTACAATGAGAGTGATTCATGGAGAATGATTTATAATGAGCATGATTTTATAATGATGAATGATTCACTGGAACAACCTCCCCAGGGATGTGGTAAAGTCCCCATCACAGGAGATTTTCAAGATGCAGCTGGAAAGTGATGCTCAATAATCTCATCCAGGCTCCCTCTCCTGCAAAAGGTTGAATTAGGTGGCCTCTTATGGTGCCTTCAGCCTGAGATGGTCTGTGGCTCTTTTGGCCCCACTTAAACAGTGAAACCATTTATTCTTGATAGCTTTTGAGTTTAGCTTATAAAGCAACAGTCTTATTTAACAATAACACTGCTTAGCACTGTGAAGTACTTAATTTTAGGTTTGAAGTTGGTAGGGTGGATGGTGAAATGCACTGAAAATGCAGTGACAGGCACAGGTAATACGTTTTGTAAAGCTGTCTGTATGAATTGCAGGTGTGATAGTCACCTCTAGTTAGTTTTCAGCTTGTAGAATATTCATTACTGGCAGAAGATCAAGAATGGGACATCATGCCATGATCAATATGATCAAAGTGAGCCATTTGTTGCAAAACTATAGTCTCTTTTATACATGTTTAGCTTTAATCACGCGTTACATGCTACTTCACAATTGGTTGCACTTTAAAAGTACATGTTAGCCTTTTAGCCCCTATTGGTTGATTGTTCTTGCATACGTGGCAGATTACACAGTCCTTTTTCTGGTTCTCATGCAGTTCTCACATCCTGGAGTTGTTTTATCATCTTTTGTTCTACTTTGTACATGACTTCTGCATCTTGTTCTGCTTTGTATGTGACTTCTGCATCTTTTGTTCTTCCTTGTACGTGACTTTTGCTGCCCTTGAAATGGTTACAGGCCTATTCTTCCAGATAAACTGGATTGCTAACATGTCCCCATTTTTGGAGGAACTCATCCTCCACAATTACTATTATGTTTTGAAGACATGCTGTAAGTATATGTCCATTCCACTGATGAATATCAACAGAAAAATAATTAAAACCCAGCTTCAGATGTCATACAAATACCCCTGAGCAAAGGTCTGGACAAATATATAGGTCTTAAGTGGAGAGAATAATAGATGCTTTTTCAAACTAGCAGCACCCTTTCTCTGCACCCTGAAGAAAAAACAATTCAGAATTCAGTAATCACGATAATGGCACACACCTGAACTCTCTAGGTACACAACATCTGACAGCTTCAAGGAAAGTGGATATATATCTAAGCACATATCTTACTTCTTAAGCAAACTCATCTTGAGAAGTTACTTGCCCCTGCCTTCTCTCTTATGTCCCACACCTTGTATTGATGCCTGCTTGACTGTTTGAGATTATTATGGAAGTGAGCTGTAACTTAATCACATGTATCCCTTATGCATCCTGAGATGTTTATGGAAGAAACACAAATAGGATACTGTTCTGTCTACTAATCTCTTGCTTCCTGATGGCTCACAATATCCTTCAGTGGACCTGGAAGCAACAATTTCCCAGCCTGTGGCTGGGAAAACCTGAAGATGCTAGAGTAAAATTGCTGGCCAGAAGGCAATTTTGCTTTTATGATTAAATGCATGTTAGAAAGGAAAGATGCATGTTTTTGAGAACACTAGGAACAGGCTAGTAATTTCTAATGTGCATCTTAAAAATAAAGCAAATCAATGACATCTGCATTAGCTGATCTATACCTCATTTTGAAAGGTCACAAGATGTACTTTTAAAAGGGCAAAATGCAAGGAGGAAAATGCAATTTTAAATGGCATTCTCAGATTTTCCATTAACCCTGTGATTAATAGTCTTTGTGTTTCTACCACAAGGCAAGCTGCTGCAGTCTTACCCACTACATATTTTAATGAAAATTACTTTAAATTGCTTAATTTCAGGCACCAAAATCCTTTGATGTCTTTGCCTCCTGCTTTGAAATGCTAAACCTTTTGGACAAATTAGTTCACTAGTAAATTAAGAGCTCTGAATTTTTGGTCCCATGTACAGAAAAAAAAAAATTGTTGTAAAATGACATGCTAATTTACTATAAAAAACAGCTTAAAAATGGCATTTTGTGAAGAGTTTTGTGTGGAAATTCTGATAGTTAAATAAGGTGAGGTGGAACAGAGGTTGTCAAAAAAACAAAATTCTTCTTACACGTAAGAGTATTGGCTTTGAGGTGTTACATTAAGAGAACTCCATGCAAACTCACACTGTGCTGCTGATGTCAAAACTGACAATGTACCTGGAAAAAGCAAGAATTTTTGTTCCAGGAAACAAATAGAGAGGGATCTTGGGTTCGCAACTGAATGCTGGTCTGGGCCCATAATTCCTTAATTCTGAAAAAAGACCAAGTTCAAACTAGCATTTGGTTCACCTGCTAATTCTCTGTTTAACTTTAAAGGCTTCTTGCTTTTATGAATTTGTAATACAATTACAGATCAGCCAGTTTGAAACAAATCATTCTGTCTGAGAGAAACAGGTTTCTTGTATATAAGTCAGAAACAGAGAAGGTAACACACTTCCATTTAGCACTTTGATGTAGAAATCCACAAAACAGGCTTTTCTTCCTCCTCAGTAAATAAATTTGATCTCTTTTTAAAATTCCCTTGAAGCCCTGTTTATTAGTGTCAGTTCAGGCATTGTCAGCAAATTCTGTTGAACACAACAGTGTCTCAGTGTTCTATGGAATTTGATTAATAAAAGATAAAACTCCAATGTTGCAGAAGTTCCTTAACAGTGATCTATGATCAACAAGTGCAACCAGTTGTGAAGACCTTAGTCCAGCATCGCTATGGAGTGCCTTAAAAGTGGTAATTCCACTTGAAAAGTAAGGAGTAACTTAAAAGTCACCTTACTTTTTCTGTTCTGAAATCAAGTCTCAAATTGTTTGACTGAGCTTTCTCTAGCTAAAAAAGCAACATGTGCAATTATAAACTATCTTACTGTGTTTTCTTAGCCTTCCCATGAAATAATTTATAAAGATAGCAGATATACAATATCAGTAAAATCAGAGCAGTAAGGCTTAGGTATTTAATTGATTTACTTCAGGTAGGCTTGATTTCCCTTACACTTCCAACAGAAAAAGGACACACATATAAGTAGCAGTGAGAAACTTTGTTTCATTGTGATGCTGTATATGTTATCTGGTGTAAACACAGGATTTAAATAAATAAATATATTTCCTGTCTACAGGATCTTAAATAAATATATGTCCTGCCTATAGGATTTCATTAACAAATTATTTTTTGCTTACAGAATACTTCTGTATATTTAACTACAATACAAAATTCTTGGGTAGTACCAAAGTTTTCACATGGAAATACAGCATAACTTCCCATTGCTCATAAAATTTTATATATAACTTAAAAGTCACTGTGACTGAAGATATGGATTGATAAGGGCTTCAATAAAATAAAATAATGGAATAACTGTAGTGATGACCAAGCCCAGTGTATTTAGAGCCTGGTTAGTGTAGCTATGATTTGTGTCAGATGAATTGCATAGATTATACTATTACATTTAAAATTACTTATGGTGTGGTTTATTTCCAAATGCCAATCTAATTATAGGATTTTGAAGTCTTAAAATAATATTGAAGATTAATTTTGTATTTCAAAGCTGCAGTAGATGCATAGGTAAGCAGATTTACAAACATTGGTCTATAAAATACCTGTTTAGAAACTGTCAAAGTTTTCCGACTCTTCTTACTCATCAGTTCTTCTTTACTTCTGTACTCTGTCCCATAATTTCAATAAAATTCTAATCATGGTGTAGTTTTCTTCAGAGTGCTATTGTGGAATAATAACAAGTGCAGCTGAAATAAAAGCACTTTCCAGGCAGAATACATGTAAAAACAAGCTAGAAGTTGTGCAGTCACACTGCACAGCACACCTCAAATTTTGGTATGTTGCTCTTTTTATGGAAGATTCAGTTTCTCTGCCTCACCATTTCCTCTGAAAATACTGCTGGAAAAACATGGTACTGAGCTTGAATTCTGGGACTATGAGAAAGGAATTAAGACCTTCTCACTTACAGGCATCCTTTCTTTCCCCTGAGAGCACGATAACCCTTAAAATGTTATGTGCATATGGCAGAACCAATCAAGCACTCTCCTCAAAATAGAAATTGTTTCAGGCTGAAAGGGGTAAACCAACTTGTTTTATGCAGTATGGTTAACTGCTCCTTTCATCTATTGTTATCTGTGTTTTCCCTGATCCATCCATGCATGATCCCAAAAAGGAGAGGAAAAATAAGGCCTCTGTCTCCCACAAAACTGAAACCTGGTTGGAGGTGAAAAACAAAGGAGCACTTGAACATAATTTGGCAGAGGTGTTCTTGCAGAAGAAACATTATGTAAGAAGGAACATTTTAGTCACCCTTGCATGAAAATCAGACACAGGAATTAGGTGCTTGATTAGATTAAAAAGATAGCAATTCAGATCACAAGCAGTACGTTGCCTGAGGAAGCCAAGTGCTAAAATACCAGCATGTATTATCACAGAACTGCATGTTCTCATACCTGGGACTTTTAAAACACCATAAGAGGAAATCAATCAGCTCAAAAACATATCCATGGAAAGAGAACTGGAGCACAAAAAGGCTCCAAGACAAAAAGCCTCAAGCAGGCTCAAGCATTGTAAATCCATTATATACATACAAAGGGTGAGACATCTCAGGCAGTGATTATAGGAATGATTCCTGTAACATCATTTTTGCATTATTTATCATTTTGGGCCGAATTGCTACAGCCAANTGTAATCAATGTAACCCCACAAGTCGTGCGGTGGATACGATGTTGCCTAGAGGACTATGTCCTGTGTCTTGAACAAGATAGATTTTTTTTCCAGAATAATACAGTACTGGACTATACCTGACATAAATATGAACATCTGAAAATCTCTTCTTCTTAAAATGGCATTAGTACCATCAACAGTATTTCTGTGATTGACTCATACAGTTAGCAGTTGCTACAAGTTATTATCAGGTTCCTTTTCTCCAACTCTCTTATGCAAATTTTATTGGAATTTTTCACTGAAATGCTTTGGAAGGGTCAGAAGAAAGGGAAAAAGACAAGAATAAGCTAGTCATGGTTCCATTGCATAATTAGTGGAATACCACAAAACCAGCATCAGCAATACCAATAGCCACCTTAGTGAAAAGCAGTAATAAGTCCAGAGAGTTGGAAGCTGTGCTGAGTGATCACTATATTTGTCAAAAATGGATCTGTTGTCATTCATATCTGAGCTTTCAGACAGAAACAAGATGATGCTAATGAAATTTTTGATTAATGTCTTGCTTCATATAACATTTTGTTTATTGGTACTAGCATTTTCCAACCTTTTTTGCGAAACTGATTCTAAAAACCCCAACAAATTAATTAAAAGTCCTTGTTAGCTTTACATCACATTGATTTTAGAGTATCACTTCCTTTAATTTTATTCACTTGTCCAGCAGTTTTACTTCACATATGAAATGGTTCTGTATTTTCTAAGTACTTAACTGCCTTACTTTAACACATTCAGGTGCTCATATGATAGTCAGCTTTACTTGCCAGCCCACAGTTCCTGAGAGAGAGAATGAATAGCACCTGAGAAATTGGCACTGTGCTCAAAGGCACCAGGGATTATGAACATTCTAACACTGGTGCACAATACAGTAGGAAGTTTAAGGTTGTCATAGAACAATATTGAAATATTGTTCCTCAAGGTTCAAGAGCTAGTGCTAGAAGTCGAAACAAAAATATTGATTTAAATCTACTGGTTACCTTTCTCTGAGATAAGCTTAAGAAATGCCTTCAGAGATTTTCTGTTCATAATCAAGTTTAGACTGTTGTCAAACTATTTAAAGGTTATTTAAGCACTTGTGTGAAAAAGCACAATGTAAAGGTGACCTTAAAAATCTGTTTAATAAATAGAACCGTACATCTTTGTAATGTTTTTAAATAAGGTTTTAGAGTCAGGTCATTATAGATCCCTCTGTTTTGATTTTGCCTCTTGCTCCATTTTGGATATATCAGCTGAGGTGAATTCAATTTACTGAAACATATTCTTCAGCTGTCAGTTTATCCTTAGTTTGAGTTCCCATAATAAGATGTTCAGCAAAGAATAGTTTCTTTTCAATTCATCTCTAACTCTACAGGGATGCCAAGAAGCGATCAACTTTTTCTATTACATGAGGGTAGTGTAGAAAACTCAAATCCATTAACATTATTAGCTAAATTTTTATTTGTTTGGGGGTTTTGTTGGTTGGTTGGTGCTTTTTGGTTTCTTGGGTTTTTTGTTTTTTGGTGGGTTTTTTTGGTTGGTTGGGTTTTTTTGTTGTTTTTTTTGTTTGTTTGGGTTTTTGTTTGTTTGTTTTTGTTGTTGTTTTTGTGGGGGTTTTGTTGGTTTTTTTGTTTGGTTTTGTTGGTTTTGTTTTGGTTTTGGTTTTTTTGTTTTGTTTTGTTTTTTTAGGGTTTTTTGGGGGGTTTTTTTTGTTTGTTTTTTTCTATTTTTTTTTGGTTTTGGTTTTGGGGTTTTTTTTGTGAAATAGAGTGATTGCTACAACATTGACTAGAATATTAATTGTGCCAGAAAGTTTTCTGACAGGTATGATTTTTCATCTTGGGAAAGTGTACCATGTGGAAGCTGACAGCATTTTTATTCATGATGTATGAAGACTGACACTTTTAAGTAGTAAATGCCACAGTTCTGAAAGATAAAAATAAGCTGTTGTGAATTGCTGAGTGCTCTCAGATTGTTCTTTCTTCTATGACATCCAGAGTGTTCAGCATTTTGTAGCAGCAAGTAGTTCTACTTCACGTAATACAAGTGTACTGCAATGCCTGTAAAACACATAGGGGTTAGCTGTTGTTCAAGAAAAGAGACACAATGCTTTTGATTAGGGGTCTGGGTCATAAGAGAATTGCTGCCAAATTGTACTGCAGCCTGCTTAGGGGAAGAAAGATGTTATCTGTTTATAATTCTGTAAGAAAATAAGTAAACACAACCTGTAATTTTTCATTTCTGTATTTCCAGTAACAAACACATGAAGAGTAGAACTACAAGAAGTGACCATGGTTAATGAAGAGCACTTTCTGCATTCCTCATTTAAAAAGGAGGAATTTGCTGAGCCTAATAGACAAATAGTAATAATCAATGGAACTTATTTGAAGAAGTGCCAGGATCTTTGAACCATAGAAAGAATTGATGGACTTGACAAAAATGACATGAAACATTCCACATTCTGCTGTCATCTGCTGTTGCTTGCTCAACTGTGAAGAACTGTATTCAGGCTGCTTTCTACAATATTGCCAATCACATTTTTTGGACTTTGAAGTGATATTTTCTTATCAGCCCACTAGTGGTTTCATTTGCATGCATTCTGTAACTATGCACAAGCAAAATCTATTACCAACTTCACCTATTTAAAAATGAACACAGTGGTGAATAAAATCAGTTTAATTTTTTTTTTTACCCCCTCAATTCTAATCACTTAGGTCCACATCAGTGGAAATTGGAACTGATGTTGTATGAGCGTTAGGGCAAATCTCTGCACATACCATATGAAAATGAGCCTCTAAAGATATTTTCACTGTTGGTAAAAAGGAGATAAAAATGTTATTTATAACCAGGCCTTATGTTGTGTACACATATCATCCTTGAAATATTTTTGATTTTGCTTTATTTCTTGTAAAAGAGAAATTCTATAATTTATTTAGAAAATACTACTGTAAACTATAGTTTTATTGATGAATAAAAGATTTTATTCTAAAGATTATCACAGCTGTCATCCTGCTATTGATCTATATTGGACTTAATTGTTCTTGCATTTCTTTACCTTTGTGAGATAGTCTTAAGGGGCCTCTTGAAATATGACAAACGTGGCATCTGTCTTTACCAGCTCTATAGTGAAAACAGAAACCTTGAAATTAGAGCAGGAAAGCCAAAGGAACATACTCAACAGGCATTGCTTTATAAAACTATTTCAGGTTTTTTAGTATGGGCAATCGTTTTAGGGTAACTACAGAAACTGTTGTTGTTCCCTAATTTCCCAAGTAACAGGGAGAGAATCTCGAATGCCAATGATCACCAGTCCAAGATTTTATGCTTCGATGCAGTCATGGATTTAAAAATTTGCACTTTAAAAGCTACCAAAGTTATTGGTAATAATGTGTCTTCTAGGAATAAGCATAGTAAACCTTCTAAATTGACAAAACCAGAACTTGGCATTTTAAGTCCAAGAATTATGCTTTGTACCTGTACAGAATTTTTCTTTTCAGGATTTGGTATGGTGGATTTTTTGTTTTGGCATGGTGGGGATGGTGGTGGTTGGGTGTTGGGTTTTTTTGGTTTTGTTTTGCTTTTTTTTTTTTGTTTGGTTTGGTTTGGGTTTTTTGTTTTATTTTGGTTTGGGGGTTTTGTTTGTTTGTTTGTTTTGATTGGGGTTTTTTTGGGTTTGTTTGTTTTTTTTTTTTCTTCCTTTGACATAATCCTATAATCCTGACAAGTAAGAAGAATAATACTTTAATTATGCACAATATAGAGAAATTTAAAGGGGTTTGGGGTTTTTTGCTTTCTAAGAATGCAAAGGCTAAGGCTTCGCTTAGAGCCTGTATCTCATGATTACCACTTTTCTAGGCTTTAACATTAGACTGCTTAATGTCAGCAAGATAATTTTTCTGCAGCATTCCGCTGCAGAAAAGCAAAACCAATCTGCATGTCCTATGAGTAAGAACACTTTTTACATCTCTGTCAAGTGTCTGCTCCTTCATGCGCAATGTACAGGATATTTAGAATGCGTCTCTGTGCAAAGCAGACACTTGTCATTAGTCTTACTTGGGGAAAAACATTTAAGCACCCAATTAACCTTCATAAAGAACATGCATGACAATTTTCCCCCAGTTACCTCGTAACTATAGCATCTGAATAATTTCTTAGGAATAACCCAAAGGATTCACAGCTTAACTGCAACAATTCCATCCAAAACCAGAATGTCTACACCAAACAACTCAGAGACTGACACATCTTTTGTGTACAATCCCTTGAACCCAATAATTTATAAATCAAAACAGTCATTTAACACTTGAAAAAGAAAATCCTGTATGACTACGGAGCCTGCTGGGGAAAACTTCTCCAAAGCATATGCACTTAAGAGAGGTGTGTGTGGTTAATGATCATCAACTTGGAACCCATTTGCTCTCTAGTGCATAAAATGGTATAAATTTTCAAACATCAAAGAGCACGGGAGTTTGTAGGGATGTGAAAATTTTATGTTTAAGTATTTTGGTTTTCTTCATCTTGCATTGGTGTTTCATGTTGGTAGCACTTGATGAAAATTTAAAGACTTATACCCGTGGAGTTGATGAGGCAGACCATGTCTAGTAAAAATAACATACATAAGGCATAACCAACTATTACCATATGGACACGAAAAAACCACACTCACACTGTCCAGCTGTGAGGACGAGAAAGAAGAAGGTTTATTTTAGGATCTCTGTAAAGACTTATATGGTCTTTGGAGTTTGATCAGGGATTGGGGGATGAGTTGACACCTCTCTGACCCCACTGGTCAAACCAGAAGTCCATCAATTTCTCCTTCCCCCAGGAAGGAATGCATGATTTACAAAACATCATTCTTTGTTTATGTAAGTACAGAAATGCAAAACATCAGAAGGCTGAAAAAATCAAGGCAACAACCAGCTCCTAGGAGTATTAAAGTAATGTATTGGTCAGTTTCTCCAGATGGAATTTGTCACAGGGAGCAAAGAAGAATTAAGTCACAGACATGGACTATCTGTGGGCAGTGGTATCTGAATACTCTGGCCCTGCAAGCTGCTCATAATGAAAAAGCACAAGTTGATGCCAGCATTGAGAAAGATATAGAATAATTCCAAATTTTTGTTATCTGAGTTGTGACTTAATCATATGGCATTCAGAGGTGAAGTTTTGCCTTTGGTGGTAGTATCACCAAATAGTTGCCTTCAGTTCATAAAAAATAAAACAAAAACCCCCAAATAAACAAAACCCCCAGCCAAACAAACAAACAAAAAAAACCACTTTGTGTCCTTGTACTATAATTCAATGGTTTGAAAGCACACATATCCCAGCATCTATTTTCTTGTTGGCTCTGCTTATACTTCAGGCAATTTAATTTCATATAACTCAACGGTATTTTCCCAAACCCTTCTACTAGACAGTGATAAAAGAGTAATCAGTAGCACACTTGCCCTGTTCTTCGTAGAAGCAATTTGCTGAAATATTTCCAGTGATGCATCCATTTTCTTAAAGTAAAAAAACTATTAGCGCTTTCCAGACTGAATGTGTGGGGCCTGATCCTGCAGCACTTCTGCATCTGGAACTCCTTCACAGGTATTTTACACCAGCATAAAAAGGTAGATACCAATATTGTGACATGAACAACATTAGCCTAAGGGAGAGGAACCAAGATGAAAACCATTAAAAAATAATTGTTAAAATTGCTAATCCCTAATTTGAACCCTTTAGAAGTTGTGTGACTGATCCTTGCTTGGTAGTAACATCTTGTAAAATTCACTAACTTGAACTTTAATTAACATTTGAATTAACTGTTTTTTAACTTTTTAAAGGATTGGGTATGTGAAGTTGCTAGTACTAGAGAAAATATTTAATCCACGCTAATTCATTGATTTGTCATGAACTTAGACACAAGATGAACATTTCCTATTGAGAGTTGTGTATGACTTGAATGACTAGAGAAAAATCACTGTAGAACTAACTGGATAATATCAGAAAACACCTGAGGTTCTTTTAATAGGAGGGGCAAGTTATATAAATAAGCACCATCTTTAAATAGATTAAATACTACATAAAAGAACAGGTATTCTCCCATTCTTCTAGCTGTTTTTCCCCTTCCCTACCAAGGTATGAAAAATCAGTCGTTTGCTTAACCTATGTATTCTGTGGTCTGATACAAGTAATTTGTTCCTACAAGCCTTATCTTGGTCTGTAAACCATTATTTCTGTAGAAACATAAGTAGCTTCTCCCGGCAGGGCTAAGAATGTGTTGTTCTTCAAGGAACTAAAGAGTGTCTTAAATCTGCTTGATGTGTGAAAACCTCTCTCACAAAATACAAGAACACTGGGAAAGAAACAAACTGTGAAGACACTGGTAACAAAGACACAGGAGTCTGTTGAAAAGAGACAAAAAGCTGGCTAAGTTAGATAACGTTTGGTACAAACAGCTTTTAGCTAAAACAGAATTCATAATTTCAGTTGAAATTTGTGCAAGTGGCTTGAATTGTTTGAGCTTTTTCCCCTTGTGTAGAGTAAAATAATTTTGGCTAACAGAAAATTATTATAAAATTACAAATCTTTGTGAGAAACTTGATAACCTCTTCCCCAATGTGGTGGAAGATCATAGAATCAATAGAATAGTTTGGATTGGAAAGGACCTTTCAAGGTCACCTAATCTAACCCCACTGCCATGAGCAGGGACATCTTCAACTAGATCAGGTGGCTCAGAGCACCCAGATGCTTACCTTAATTAAGAGTTTTTGAAATATAAAAATACATCTCACAGTAACCAGTGGTGAGCTTCTGAATACTTGTATGCTTTCCATATTTATGGTTTTACGTGCAGTGGCTGCATCTTTTGGTCCTGCCCTGTGGAGGGCTCTGAAGTGAAAATTGTCTGTATTCACACAGAAACTGTGCAGGTTTTTTAAGAAGCCATTTTATAGGAATTATTTCTTACCTCTCATCTACTTGGCAAACCAAGTTTATTTCTCAGTTAAAGTAACAATATGACGTGTGGCCAGGAAAATAGTCCTGGAACCATTTATATATTTATATATTTATATATTTATGTATTTATATACTTATATATATCTACATATTATAATAGTCCCCTCAGTGAATGCTTGGTGCATAGTGTGGCTTCTAATTGCTACTCTTCCCAGGCTCCAGTTCCTTGTAAATCTCGTCAGAGAGACCGCTCTGCCTGAGCAGATGCCTGCAGAGATTTGCCCACGAGCGATTATTGCGTGCTCTGGGAACAGAGCGAGGTGAAGGCGCTCAGCGCGGGCAGCCACGTTACGTGGCCACCGCAGCCGAGATCTCCCTGTTATAAATGTATATTTTATAGTTGGCTTTTCGCATAAACATTATAATTGTACTGTATTATGTTTTTATTAATAAGAATTTAGAAGAGTAATGAATGTGTATTTTTTGATTATACTAGAAGAGCGTTTTTGGTTTTTTGTAACGCTTAAGCCACCAAGCCCAAAGTTATAGGAAGGGGTCACCTTGTGACCCTTTTAAGAAAAACCTGTTAACTTTCTGTTTTCTTATCTAACTGAAGAGAACCAAAAAACCTCAGAACAAGATTTATAATCATGTTTCCAAACTGCGCGGAGACACGCACAGAATAAATCTACTAAATAAGATTATCAGAGATACTTAATACCGATCAAAAAAGAATGTTCGATTACCATCTATTGAATATTCAACACGGCGCTCCTTAAAGATAGAAGTCCTAAAAGGGTGAAGGGGGCGGAGGGCAGACCTAGTGCCAAGTTCCCCCCCTCGGCCGAGAAGCTTAGTTTATTCTGTCTCCTACTTTGTCTATTTTTTTTTATTTCTATTAAACTTATAAAATTCTAAAAGAGAGTGAAACTTGTTTTTCACATCCCCGAGGGCTGAGCAGCACACCGGGCCCAGCACCCGGTTCCTAGGGACAGCCGTGCCAGGCCGTGCTGGCGCCGGGAGAAGAACACAGGGATAAGGCTGGCGGGGAAACCGCCGCAGCCTCGAAACGTCGCCGGGCGGACAGACCGTGCTCGGCTCTGATACGCCTATGCGATTTCGGTAGCAAAGCACTTGGATTTAATTTATCCTAGCGCGGCTGAGCCCCTTGCCAGCAGGGGCTCGCAAGAAGGGAAAACGCACGGTACCACCCCGCTCCTCGGCCCTCCAGCGCGGCCGACCGCACCCCACCACGCCCGGCCCCGCGCGCTCCCACCGGTCTCCTCGCGCCGCCGCAGCCCCGCCCCGCTGCTTCCGCAATGTCCCGGGCGCCATGTGGCGAGCGGGGGCGGCGTGTGCTGTGCGCGCCGCGAGACGGGCGGCGGCGGGGCCGCGGCGACGCGGCGNNGAGGGCCGGGCGGACGGTGGGGACGAGGCGCGGCCTGCGCGGCGGCGGGCGGGGCCGCCGTGGCCGAGCGCCGGCTGGAGCGGGCGGGCAGGGAGGGAAGAGCGGCAAGCGGGGATTCCGGAGCTGGCCGCAGGCTCTAAGCAGGTGGAGGTCAGCCAGGGCAGCCGGCGCCGCCGCCGGGCCTCCTCACAGGCCGGCCGGCAGCGGGACGCGTCCTCCCTCCTTCCCTCTCTCCCGCCTGCCTCAT
>VXBN01014843.1:199828-213838 GCA_013397395.1 Sinosuthora webbiana | reverse complement strand
TCACACGGGAGCTGGTGCACTCCTCTGGTGCCCCTCTCCAGGCGCAGAAGGTGGTGCTGGCCGCCCTCGGCCGGGTGTGGTACGTGGAGGCATATGCCGGCTGCGTGCTGGCACCGCTGTTGGCAGCCTCCAGTCACAGACCGAGCATTGGTACAGACTGATGGAATTAGAGCCTCTCAGCCTGGAGGGAGCCTGAACGTGCTCGTGGTCTTGAAAGTTTTGATTCTAAGCGTGTATAAAATGCCATAGGGTAAGGGGTGCAGGTAGTCAAACATGTCAAGACGTAGACAAACATGTCAACAAGTCAAAGATACAAGCACCGTTTGTCGGCCTGTGCCGTTGTGTCGCCGTTCTCTCGTTTCTGCCTGTGTCGTGGTTTTGGACTAACAGGCGGCTCATTGGTAATACCTCTGGATAAATGTCACAGGACATGGAGAGAGATCGACCCGTGTTTTGCTCCTCCGTGCTTGAAGAGGGGCTGACATAGCTTCATTGCAAATGTAACCTGCTTTTCAACTCAGTCTGAAATTTTCAGAACCTTGCACGAGTACACAGAAAGTAATCACGAATGCTGTTTTACCATTAAACCAAATGGTCAGCACCGGTTAGGAAGAAAATGGAAATCACGCTATCTTCCTTTCTTGGTGGATAGCAGAAGTACTTCTGCTCCTGTGTCTGACCTGGGGATTAGCTTTATTTTCATGCTTGTATTGGTTTTCCTCAGCAGTGTTGCCCGTTTGGTTCCCGTGTCTGATACTGCTGGTATGGCAATAGAGCTTTTCCGTAATTTGGAAGTCTGGAATCTGAAGTGGTTTTGGCTCTTTTGTATGTACAGGAGGATTCAGAGTTTTATGTTTATTTCAGCTTAGTATCTTCATGACTACCAGCAGAGGGACACATGTTGTAGGTAGTGTAGCATCTGAGTAGTGGATATTAATGAAAATCTAAGCCTAAGCCATTTAATTGTCTGAAGTTGCTCAGTAATTCTGCAGAAGAGCAATAGAAAAGTTAGAATAATTCTGTTTTCCAAGTTGATTCTTCTGTGAATGAGAGGGTGTGGCGTTCTTTATCCATTTGTTTGTATGATGAAGACAAGGAATATTCCAGGTTGCTTCAATCATTCTAAGACTAAAGCTGCATAATTGCTTCCATATTAGCCCTGCGATATGGAGTATGAGCATTTTACTTGAGGATGGAAAGGACTTCAATGAGCTGCTTAATTTATATGATAAATACATAGTTTGTAATTCTTTACTTTAACTTTAATTCCATTTTACTTCTGCTGACTTTAAACAGCAATTACAGTGTTCTTCAGATGTGAAGAGCAGGACTGTTTGGTTCATGAATTTGAGAAGTGCAGGAACTCTGAGTGACACAAGGTAAAAATGCAATTTTGAGATACTCGTATGAAAATATTGCTTATGTATTTTAGAATAACTTATATACATACTAAGACTACCAAGCTAATGTAATGTTGATGTAAAGGACAACTGCAGTTTCAGCTAAAAGCATTTTTTGTGAATTTGGGAAGTTGCATAGCAAATAACTTGTGTACCTAAACGCAGGTGTCCAGCACCATTTCATGTATGCCAAATTTCTGCTTGTTCTGAGAGGAGGTGACACAGCATCTGTTGCAGACTTCTCCCATTCTGATGCAGCAGTTGGAGACTGCTGTTGGAGACAATAAAGGATTGTGCAGATATCTGAAATGGCTCTTGCCTTTAAGTGCCTAAAGTGGACCCTGAACCAGTACATGAATCCTGCCCGATCCAAAGGCTTTCTGTTCTCCATGCCCCAAGGCATTTTGTGGTATCCGTGGCATTAAGTGACATAGAGCATATTTCAGTAACTGGATAAGAAACTTTTTAAAGAGATATGTTTTCTCTTAGGAGCTGCTATATATTATGGATTCAGCCCGTAGTAACTGTTTCATTGCCATAAGCATTAGCAAAAATTGAGATTATTTTACTGAAGTGTTTGTTGGTAGGGAGGCCCATTTACACACTCAGTTGAAACTGATAGAGGTGGAACAACTTCTGGGATTTAATTACATTTAGTTAATTAAACTGTTCTACAGTTTGTTCCACTAAAGAGGAAAAGAGGAGCAGTCTCACAGGTGCTTTAAGCCTTATGTAATAGCCACAAGGGTGCTTTGAGACTCTCTGGAGAAGACTGTAATTCATAAATGTAAGTTCATAAGCACAGTTTAAATAACATCTAATTACCAGTTGCATGGGTAATTCCAATTAAGAAGGCAAATGCTATACATAAACATGACATTGATACTGACATTTCTAAACAGTGTATGGCTACAGGAAGCTTTGTAGAGCCAAATGACATGTTTTTCTAAATGGGAGATGCTTTTGTCTCTATTGGTCGAGTTCAAAACTAAGCAATTCTTACACTAAGTCCTTTCATGAATATACCTTACTTTGAAATCTGTTGCTGTTTACTGAATGGGGGTTAGTATATTTAAGGAATTAAGTACCTTTTCCTCAGTTAAGAGATCTCTGATACCAATTAATTTCAAAATTTCACCTCTGTTTATAAGGTGGATTATCACCTATATCACCTTAAAAAGAATGACTACTTGTTTTTTAAGATCATTTCATGGTTACTATTTCATCCAAAGTCATGCTCTTGGTATGTTTTTATTGTAGATAAAATGCTGTCTTCCATGCTTTTCCTTCTAATTATGGACTTCTGTGTCATTTGTAGCTCTTTAGATGAGACCACATATGAGAAACTGGCTGAAGAAACACTGGACTCCTTAGCAGATTTCTTTGAGGACCTCACAGATAAACCTTTTACCCCAGAAGATTATGATGTCTCTTTAGGGGTATGTTTTAAACATTATATTACCACTGTAATAATTGTAGAAGTTTTTTCCTATTATTTGAAGGAGAATTTTAAATTAGTCACCTTAGTGCTGAAAATACTATGTTTTTACACCTTTATTGTATACTCACTGGGGCAACAATTCTGGTGAAAAATAACACAGAAGAAATGTGATTTAGGGGTTTAAAAAGTTTCATGTTTAGAGAAAGACATAATATAAAATAATAAATGAGCACAAGAGGAGATGGAAACTGTTTTCTAATTTCACATTGGTCTATAAATTTTCCCAAACAGGCATAGATATCTGGCACAACAATCAGTTCCTTTCTGGTGAATACTAGAACTGTAGGCCTACATGGCATAGTACATCACATGTAACTGTTAGAGCAGTTTCTTTGATTGCCCTGAATACATAGAAGCAGCATTTTTCTTGACCAGGTAGTGTATGTTTGTCCTGGCTTTACCGATAACAGCCTGTGGTGGAGAGAAGCAGCAGGCAGGTGTCGCAGGAGACATTGCATGGCTGGAGCCTTCAGGAGTCAGCCACTCAAATTCTTTTACAGGAATGACAGACTCAGATTAGAAATGTCTGGTTTACTTTTACAGGGAATTTATTAGTTTTGATAGAGATTCAGTTCCTGAAGTGATCTATGTGTTACAGCCCTCAACATGGCTTGGAGAAGAGCGCTGTTTCTCCCTACACTACTGTGTGCTACACAGGTCTTTCAGTACTGCAGTTCTTTGAGGTCACACAACTATTGCTCCCTATTCATGTCTTACCACAATGAGATTGCTTTCTGCTGTCACTGTCAGTTAAGGTTTTGTGTTCCAGGATGCTGATTCAAATGGTTTGGGTTTCACTGTGCAAAATACAAAACCAAAACAGAAGTCTGTAGTTTTGGACTTCCTTATGTGTAGCTTTGTCATCATAATTTTCATTCAGTATTTCTGATAGCTGGGATATAAAATAATATATTGCCAGTAGCTTTCTGTTTAGCAAATGATACTTGTTGCTTTAATTAAGTATGTAAATAATGTTACAGCTAATTGCTTTTCTGGTAAAAGGTATTGTTTAATCATTACTCTTCAGTATGTTTTAGGATATCAGCACCTATTAGCCTCATTTAACTATCGTAGGACAAAAATTAGAAATGGTTGAAATTTACCTCTTTGATATCCTTAGACACTTCATTATGTTAAGCTGATGAATCAATGTCATAATTTTTTCTCCATCTGCTGTATGGTGGATTATGTTTGACATTGACTTGTGAAGCTCAAGAGGTAATAATACTTCTACATCTTAATTTTTACCAGTGGTCCTTTGCCATATAGACTGGATGATCACAATTAATAATATGCTGTCATTTCTGTTGAAAGCAGAAGGTTGAATAGCCCAAGTTTTAATTCTAAACAAGCAGGGTCAGTGCTGCAGGAAGCCACAAGGTGGCGAATGTGATAAAGGTCTGCTCTGTTATAAACGTGATTGTTTTGAGCAATTTGTATCATCGCGTTCAGGAAAAAAACATCTCTTTAGAAGAATATTTTTTGTTACCAGGAACTAGCAAACGTTCATCCAGTAGTACAGAACATGTACAGCAGTATTTCATAAAATATGGTAAAAGTATCTTGCAATTTAAGTTCTTTAAAAAATTCAAGTCATATTTTCTAGTATTTCAGAAGTACTGTAAAATGTATGAGCAAATCTTTACAGCACAGCAGTAAGAGGTTAACTTCTGTTTACTTTGCAAGGATAGATCAACATTACTCTCTAACAGCTGACACAGTATAAATAATAGCATAATTTTTTATTAACTCTTTGAAAACCTATTTACTGGTAGTGCTTCTATAGAAACATGTAGCATAACATCGTGCTAGATACTTAGTATGGCATAACAAACCACATAGAAGAATGCTGAAACCTGTACATCATTATGCAGACCTTATCCTCCATCCTGTTCTTATTCTGCTGTATCTCTACAATTCTAAGACCACTGAGATATGGAAAACTTGAAATTCTGACAACCAGAGAAGTAGCTTGTTCTTGTTCTTCTGTGCACCCTACTAATGTCCAACAGAAATAACTGGCAGGACAAACCTGACGGGACTTTTAAGCAGAAGACCTTTTTGTTTTTATTGTTTTGATCAGAGATCTAAATGCCTTGACAAGCACAGAAACAGCATGGAAACTAAGGTAAAAAATCAGATCCTGAGAAAATTATTTTATGCCTGGTGATACTTGAGATATGTCAGAAACCAGTAACCCTGAGTTACTTTGTAGGGGAAGGAAGCTTTGAGTTGCTCCTTGTGCTGCAGAGTGTGTTGGCAGGCAGTAGATACTCATACCTGAAAGTATTTTTCCCCACAGTGAGTGTTTATATATAGCAAATAGCCCGAGCAATGATAGGTAGCTCTAGTAGTATCTTCTGACTAAAGCATGAAAAGTATGATACCCTTAAAGGAGCTTTATTGTGCTATAGGGCTTGAAGTACTTGAGATACTGTGAACTAAATAAATTATTATTTGAATCATCACATTGCATTCTGTAGAAATGTTTCCCTTTTTAATTAGTATCTTTCAGATCACTTTTAGATCAACTGCAGTCCAAATACTGGGTTTTTTTCACTCCTAAAATCAGAACAGAAAATATTTTTGTCATTTACAAGAATCATGTTGTCTGTCAGAAATGTGAGCAAGAAAGAGAAAAAAAATGTTCACTAGGATAATGGTCTAAAGGTGGCATAACCAAAGCAAAACCAGACTCATGGAAAACATGAATCATGGGATTTAGAACTGGAACATTTTTTCAGGTATGAATCAGAATTGTCAAGAAAAATTGTGTTCATTCCCTGTTAAACTGTTACAGTTACTGAAGAAAAGGAAAATTGCGTGGCTCAGAAATCTAGCAATGACACATAAAGCTTCTTGACTTTGAACCACACTAGTTCAGCATTGTTCATTAATATAAAAAAGTTGTTATTGGATGATGTTTTAATCACTGCCATATGAATTGCAGTGGTCTGGTCCTTTAAAGATGCCAAATCCAAGCTCAAGAGTATTATTTAAGTAGTACCATTGTGAATGATACAAACACACTAAAACCAAACTCCGACGAGAAGGTTTAAAGTCTGTATCAGACTTAAAGATGTTAGGCATTAACTTACATTTTTGGTATGTAATGATTATTCTCTCTAGCTATTATTGTTTGGGAGATGGTTGAGAATCTGATACAAGTTTCTGCTGCTGCAGATGAAGTAATTGTTGTCAAAATAACAGGATACAAATTTTTTATTTCTCACTTTCTTTGTCTTTTAAGAGTGGAGTACTAACAGTTAAATTGGGTGGAGACATGGGAACATATGTAATCAATAAGCAAACACCAAACCGACAGATTTGGCTGTCCTCACCCACTAGGTAAGTTATGTGTAAGTTAGTTACATAATATCTGCAGACTGGGTGGAAATGTACTTCTCCTTATTTATAGCATGGCAAGATCATCCTTTGTAATATTCTTTTCGTTAACTAACCCTTCTACTCTGTATATTCTCAAAACAGGATATAATCTAAATGTTCAATAATACAGGGGTTCGGGGGACACTGCAGTATTACTGGCATACCTAAATTAATACAGGAAATGTGTTACAAAGAATTTTCATACATTCTTTCAGCCCAAAACCACTGTCTACAGGTACATTACCTACTCACAGGAAATCTAACCAGCAGTGATTAAAAAGAAACAAACAAAGCTTCTGTTGGAAAAAGAGCGATGATGATGTCATCATCTAAACCTCTCTTTGTGTTATAAACAGGGTGGCTCCTTCCCTTTCAAGCTTGTAGGATTTCCTGCTTTACATGTTTGTGTATGCCCACACTGGTTGTTTTTGTCAAGCATCTGCACTTCACAGGAGCCTTAGCTAGCTGCTTCCTCTGCCTTTTCTAATGCTGTGTTTTAATCCATTCCAGGTTTTCTGGTTGGTTTTTTGCAGGAGGGCAGCCAGATAAGTGGGAAAATGCTGTAGCTGTCCGTCCCCCCCCAAAATATGTATTCTTTGGCACTATCCCTGGAAACCCAGGGAGCTGATAAGTGTTACTGGTGAAGGAACCAGCTTATAAGATTTTTGCGTCACTGACGCATAGGCTTCATTGGTTTATGAAAACCACAATTCAGGTGATTCCTTCTGTTCAGCTGCAGTTGAGCTAAGACGTACATGTTCTGGAATATGGATGTTGAGAAAAAAAATTTTTTGCTTTTTTATACTCCCTTAACTGGCATTATGATAAACAGTGGTATTTCCTGGAACGTAATGCTATGTGTTCATTTATTTCCTAACTTCTGATTTATGCTTGCCTTTGTAACTTCTCATACATTGATTAGTGGTTGAAAAGTTCTTTGTTTGACTATTATGAGTAACTCAGGATAGTCAAGGTTCAGATCAGTGTTCATGCCTGTAGATGGAGAGCCTGCAGACTGTTCTTATGTATTTATAGGGTAGTCTGTTTTCTAGCAGACTTGGCATGTTGACTGAGTTCCAAGGCACATATCTTACAAGATCAAGGGTTTATCTGTTTATCCCAGATAACCATTTCATTCCTTTCTGTTTTCTTTGCTTAGCTGATGTTAACAGCAGTGAGTACCTTTTGATCATTCTCCCATTTGACATGTGGGAAACTGGGTGGATGGCAAGATCTGGAGTAGAACCTAGGTGTTCAAGTTTCTTTCTTGATACTTAATGTAGGCCTGGAAAAACCAAGCCAGTAACAATATAATAGTGCAGAGAAAAATAGCATTTTCATTGTAAACCTCCCACATGCAAATATATTTGCTTTCAGGGGCTAAATTATTTTGTTGCATCTAAAATGAAAATATCTGTCCTTTGCAGTGCTTAGAATATCTGCAAGAACTAATCAGTGGCATTAATCCAGCATTATACAAATATCTGTTGTGATATTTGTGTGCACGAAAATTATATCTGTGAGGGAAGAATGGGATAAAGGAAGAAACTGTGGGGAAATCAGTGCCAAAAGCAGGAAGGGAAAGTTCTTGTCTCCCCTAGAAATGACTGATGTATCTTGTCACCTTTCAGATACATCTGTTTGATGGCTCAGTAGTTCCTGACATATCAGGCCTTTTCTGCTCCACTTCCTCAGACTGTCCACCAGCCGTTTCCCATGCTATCTGTTACTTCTTTTTTCTTGGGCACTCTGTGACATATGTTTTGCATACAGGCTTCCAGCAGGTCTCCTGAAATAATCTGTACTTACACAGTGTGTGATATTTTGTTGTGTTTTTTTGTTTTTGTTTTTTTTTCTAGTGGGCCCAAGCGCTATGATTGGACTGGACGGAATTGGGTGTATTCTCATGACAGAGTATCTCTTCATGAACTACTATCAAAAGAGTTTTCAACAGCTTTAAAAACTAAATTGGATTTGTCCTCCTTAATATATTCTGGGAAAGAAGATACTTGATTGTATTCTACCTCATGAAAGTTTAAAGACTTTAACCTCAAGTCAAGCTCTTTCTTGGGCTGAAGTACCTGAACTGAATTCTGTTGTTTTCTTGGCATCAATATGTTGTGCAACAAAAATGAAAATAATATATTTTTTCTTTAGTGCTCAGTCGTTGGATTTCTGTGTGCTGTTTGAATCTGTGCCCATGTAGTACATGTGGTTGAGGTCGCCCATCCTGTCACTTAATTTCTTCCTTCTTTCTGCAGAAGTCATGAATTTTTAGTGTCTATAGACTTGTTTGCATGTAAGGACTGACCACCTAGTGACTTCTGACCAGCACACAAACACTGAACTTTTTCTGGTGAAACATTCACCCAAAATGAGAAGTGTCTGTGAGTTACATTGCCGTAAATTGTGGTACTATGAATGCACCTCAAAATTTGTGGCTATTGTAGCACATCATTGTCACATTTAACATGTCATAATGTGTGTATTGACAGGTTTTTTTATAGGATTGCCGAACTTGCTATTCTCCAAATTCTAAATTGTAGTTTGTTTCACTTTGGGATTTTTTTTTTGAGCTAAACTTTAAATTACTTAGACATTTTTGTGGCTCTGAGCATGATATGGAACTGGAAAGGCTAGTATGTGAAGTTTAAGCTGTACAGTAATATCTCTGCAAACATTTTGTTCTGTTACTGTGCATTTCTCTTTCTCTACCATTTTGTTCTTCAAAGAGTAAAAAAAGGTACCTTTTTTTTTTGAGCTGAGCAAAATTAAGTTCATGGTAATGAAAATTTGCACTAATTTTATTCTACTGCATTTAAGTGGTTTTATCTTGTTTATCACCATGATACAGCAGGGCTCCCCCTGAGCCCCAGAAATTTTTTAGAATCAAGTATGGTTCTTAGGCTGATGAAGCTATCTTTGTCTGGCTATTAAATATGTGAAGGAAATAAACTATATACTCCAGATGTTAAAACAGAAACATTTAAAAGAAATCATGAATGGCAACACTTTAGCAGTTGTGCTGTTAACTTTACATAATTGTAAAGTTACAACTTGTAGGTTTTAACTGCCTATTAATATTACAGCTTGCAGGTTTTAACTGCCTATAAAATGGGAAGGACCAAGTTCTTGACTAATGCATGAGGGAAAAATTATACCATACTGTTGGAGATTGTATGAAAAGATGTTCAGTGCACAATATTTTTCTTCTTGTTTTCTCTGATGCTGTGGTTAGTTTGGCATGATTCTCTAGCTACCTTGACAGGTAAGGATGCATTTTATCATTGAAAAACAATAACTGTAAAGTGTTCTTGGCCAGTATTTGCATTTAGAGTATAAGCATTGTTACCTGCTCTTTCCCACTACTAAGCAGGGAAACATTTCTATGGAAGTAATTCTTGGTTAACGGTGCGTGCTGTGTGCGTGCTTTACAATCAATATAAATTTCCGCTCTACAGAATGAGATAAATACAATGACTCCCAGATCTTGGGAATATAAGAGTAAAGCATGTTTTTTTAAAAAAGTACAGGGAGGTAAAAATAGAGTATGTTTTTGCTGTTCTGAATTTAGAACACTGAAAATAATTTATAGCATATGGAAATAATGTATTTTTATGTAGTTACTTTTATAATATTTAGCTCAATCTTCTAAAATTTTAGATAGTCATTTAAACACATTTGTGCAGAAGTTAATGACTGGATACTTGAATTGAGGATAGCTGGTTATTCCTTTGCCTGACCACATATAATTGTTTTTTTCAATTGACTTGCAAAAATTATTTTCTTAAGTATTTGCATGCAATATGATCGCTAACATGCATCTGATTTGATATTTGGAAGTTCATTCTCCATTCCCTTACATCTGGCAGAAATGTTTATACCAAAATAAAATTGTATGTAGAATTCTTAATTCATTATGTAAAGGTGTGATGATCAGGGTGAAGGCCACAGACATATGCATATTTTTGAATTCTTTCTGTTTCTTAAAACACGTACTGGAAAGATTCTGTCCAAGTGTGGCCAGTCGAGGTGCATTTTATAAGAGCAGTTCAGCTTTCACAGTTTACATGCCTTGCCCTTCATCTGTAATGCTACTGCTACAATTTCCTGGGTTTAGGTATCTGAGTAACAAATGTATTTAATCTTAACTGGTGAAGATAAATAGTGTCAGCAAGTTAGAATGAGTTTTATCTCAGTGTACCAAATGAATCATAGGACATGACTCATTTTTTGTTTTAATACTTGTAGCAAATTGTAAGTAGGGGCAAGAACTCCCCATGAGCTGTCACACTTGTACATTGGAGGCACAGAACAAGCTCTGATGCTAATGTCAGACTGCTTATTGCCCCAAGACAAGTAACACTTCCGTACTGTTTCTTACTTCCATAACTTATGGAATAAAAAGATTGTTGTACAGTTCCCCACCTGACATCATGTCAATGGTTTCTTGCTTCACCTTTCCCAGAAGAAATAGCTGAAGGACAGTCATTAAATATTGACTACGTACAGACTGTATCAATAAGAACCACTGTGTTACGGGCATTACTTTTTCCCACAATTTAGTTGCTCCATTGTCAGTGAAGGAGAACGTGCGGAATATTTTGGAAGGATAAGTGTTGCCATTTGTAGCTTTACTGGCTGCCCAAGCTCAGCACATAAACTGGGGTATGTTGGCTTTTTTTAGATACACCAGAATTTTCACCAACTGCTAATCTGACCCTTGGTTTTTTTCAGGCTTACACTCTGAAAGACCTAGTATGTCCCCTATGTGCCCAGGAGTTCCTCGGAAGTCTGACTTCATTCATGTAGTCAAGCCTACAGCAATTGCACACAGTCTGCACTGATCACAAAATACCACCTTTGTTTGTCAGGAGTTAGGGGCCTGAGTTTTTGTCTAGTGTTTGTTTGTTCATTTTCTTTTTCACTTGTGGGTAATTTGTAAGAAAACATTACTACTTCTTTCCAAGAGTGTTCCATGTGATAAAATCATTACATCTTACTTCCTTAAAATTCCCAGTGTCTTTTGGTAGCTTCAATAAATGCCATAAAGGCCTGTCCTGAAGAGGAGGTAGCAGAATAACAGAAAGGGGGTTTACAGCAAGGTTTGTGTTTGATTATTTTTAGGTTCTGGTTAGTGGTTGGACTCTGTGATTGTGCTGACCAGCTCTGTAGTATGTAGGAGTCCTGGGAAGGAAGACGGAGGCTTGCCAGAAAACCTGGGAGAGCATTCAAAAGGAAGCATGGGAGGGGCAGAAGTATAGGCTATCACGAAAAAATCAGCTTTGCCCAACAGCTGATGTCATTGGCAAGGCAAGGAGAGATGTGGGGCAAACTGCTTAATGGTGTGGCCCTTTAGCAAATGGTGTTTTAAATTTACACCATGCCACTATTTATAATTGTAACCAATCAAACATCTTCCAGTCCATTTTGCTATTGAGATTTTTTTTTATTCCTGTATAAAGGTAAGTGGGGAGCTACATCCATCTCTATCCCAAATTGCCTTTTATGTAAATTTTACTGCTGGCAGTTGTAGAACAAAGACAATATTTCATGCCTTTTACCGAGGGAGGTGGCCAGTGGAGATTGCTTTGCTGGGGATAGGATAAACAAAGCCACGAACAATTAAAGTATTTGGAACAGTTCCTAATTACAAAGTTGTTTGTTTTTTTTTTTTGGGGGGGGGGGGGGTTCAGGTTAAAGAAAGACAAGTTCAGATAAGAAAACAATAGATGTTTAAAATAAGGCATATAATATTGCTGCCCTCTTCAGTTTGCTGAATCGATTTAAAAATGGTATCAATCATAATTATGTGAAATGATCAGTAACACAGTAATTTTGCAAGTGTTATTTTCCAGATGTAGGCTCTTCTGATAGCCATCATTGTTCTCTGCTGTTGTACTAAAAAAAATTAGTTATATATTTAAAGTGTTCATAGTCTTACCCCTCTTAACAGCATTTTAGAACCATTAACCAAATATCCTAAGGCAACTGTTATAAAAGATTTGGAGAACTGACAGATGAAATTTTAAAACATTCATTAAGGAAACAGGCAGTCACCATTGTGTAAACCAAGTGATCTGACACATACGTGGAAGTAAAACTAAATTTCCATTTCTTGTGCCTTGATTCTGCCTGAAAGCAATATTGTATTATGTGCTGATCATAGAATTAGAATGTAGCTGACTGAAAATATCAAGTTTTTGAATTAGCCCTGAATTAGTCTTTTTTTTTCCCCTTGTGATTTTTGCTGTTGGGGCTTTTAGACTGAAATAGGTACTTGAAGGCTAGTGTATTCACATGCATGTTAATTATTAACAGTAGCTACAAGCAGACCTTTTCTGTACAGTATCTGAATGCAGTTTCGTATTTGCAGTAATAAGATAGGTTCTTTCACGGCCTCCTTCCAAAGTCCAGCCCCTTCATGGACAATACTGTTTGTCTTCCTTATCTTAGTTTCTGTGTGAGACATAGTGCATGAACTGTACCTATTGAGGAAGAAATTTATCTGAATTAGAAATGCTGTTAGAATCTGGTATATTTCTCACCTACAAATAGCAACAAACCAGAAAACTTTAAGTAAGTTTGTTCCTGCGGGCCTGATAGGGGTGGGAGTGTGCTGTTTAATTTTAGAGGGGCTTGCAAGGGGTTTAACTGTCCACCAGATAAGACAGCAGATAAGGAATTCCTGGTGACATTTAGTGCTTTACAATGCAAAAGAAATACAATTCCAAATAATCCTGCCAGGGCTGTTTTGCCTTGCCTTTCTCATCCCGGCTACAGGACAGCCGTGCTGCCGAAATCTGATACCTGTGGAATGCCTGGAGTGTATTTCTCTCGTGGTGTGTTACCGTTTCGGGAACAGTATTGGTCGACTTGCAGCGGGACGCGGGGTGTTCCGGCCTGGAAATGGAGCTACCCTGTCTTCTGCTAATCTTGTGTTTCAGCTGAGAATGATGGTATGAAAAGAGCCCTCCCGAGCTCTCAGTAAATCGGCTGCAGCTATTCTGTGGTAAAGGGCAGGGAGGAGCAGATTGAGAGGCGTATGTGGAACACTGCGCTGTGGTGTTAAAGGCTCTCTGTTCTTCCCGTTAGAAAGATTCAGATGGGCAATGATCCCAAGTTCCAAACAAAACACTGATGTAAACGGAAAACACACCCAAGCGCTGGGGCTGGGTGACGGTGCGTCCTGCCAGCGGCGACAGGGCTCTGCCGTGCCCACCCGCAGGTCCGCTCTCGGCGCGGGGTGCCTCGGGCAGAACCGGGAACCGGGTTCGGGAGACAGAGAGCCCCGGTACCCTGCCGGGAGACGGGACGGGCAGAGAAAAGCCAGGGGGCGGGGCGGCCTTGCCGCGGTGACTCAGCGGCGCGGAGCACCGGGCTACGACCGGTATTTCCTGTTCCCTTGCCGCCGCCGCGGGTGTTGGTGTGTGCAGGCGTGGCCCGGGGGAGCCGGGCGAAGGCACCCCTGCATTGGAGGGGCGGCAGCCGCAGGTGGGGACACGCCTAAGGAGGGGGCGCGCTGCCCGCCCCGTCCGGCCGCCAACGCCCCTCCCCTGTCGTTCCCTGCCCTCCGCATCCTTCACCTCTCCACCCCACCTGGGGGCGAGGCCGGCACCTGCGGCGGGATCCCGCCCCGGCGTGGCCGCGCCGCCCCTGCCCGCGTTCCGCAGGAAATCGCCCGACTCGGCGGGAGCGGCCACAGCGGACCCGGCCTCGGCC
>VXBN01014843.1:179845-199442 GCA_013397395.1 Sinosuthora webbiana | reverse complement strand
GGGATCGGCTTTTCTCTTAACGGGATTAAGCGGCTCTCGGTGACTTTTTCCGTGATAAGTACTTTCCGGGAGAGTGCGATACTACGTGGAAAGTGGGAGAGATGACACCGGCGAGTCTGGGTGTTTGTTTACCCGGGTCATTCCCGGGGGGGTGGGGCGTGTCCCCCAGCCAGCGCACGCCTCCGCAGTCGGGGTCTTGGGCTGCCTTTGTTGCACACAGAATTCCTTAAGTCTTTATGTTGGCACATCCCGAGTGGATTCCAGCCGTGCCTTGGGCTTTGGCTAACTGGGTCAGGGGAAGTTTCAAGTTAACAGAGAACTGTAAAACAAAGAACAGGCAGTTCCAGAAGGCAAATGTTTTAATTGCCCTGTTAAAGTGCCTTGCACCGTGTTTGCGGTGCTGGAGCCCAGGTACATTAGATTTTCATTCTGGAGTGCCAAGGTTATCTACCAGTGGCACGCACTTTAGTATGCTTTAGTAGACAAGTCTGCCCTTAATTACCCCGTACGTGAAACCTGTTTGCGTATTTTTTTCCAGCATGAGAAAGTACATGCTGTTTGAACATACTTGTGTAAGAGTTATATAGCAAATCAGAAAACTTTCATGCTTCCAACGTTGCGTTCTAGTAGTTATTCACTTGAAACAGAGAGAATCTCTGATTTTTCTGCTCCCTAGCTTCAGCTTATTAAATCGCGTCGGTTCCCACAGCTAAGATGAAAACTCAAGAGCTCTTGGCCCCACAGCTGTGCTCCAGCAGCGGCTGCAAAGGTCTGCTTTGTTTTAACCTTTGGATGTAATTATCAAGGTCGCATTATTTGCAACAAAATAGCTCACCTTTTCTTTTGTTCTGCAAAGTTTAGTTTTAAAGGTTGAGAGCTGTGATTCACCTATAGTTGACGGAAAATAAAAGAGAAACTAGTATGTGCAAAACTGCTTCTTTCATTTGTGAAACATTTGTCGTCTAAGGCTTTAACAATCAGCTCTTTCAAATAGCAATACTTGTCAAGATCCATGAAGTCCTGACATGGCAATCCTGTACTGGAAGGCATAGGAGTTTTGCTTGTGTGAATTAATGCTAATTGAGAGATCATCGGGCTGCTTTAAGAGACTGTGAAATGTTTTGCATTTAGTAAGCATGTGTGTGCCACTTATACATGGTCAGTAAGATTTATACTTAGTATAACATTATTATGAAGATTATGAGGGCTGTCATCAGGCTTCTGAGGGAAGTTTTCTGCATGTATTTGACTTAACTGTTATAATTGCCTCTGGACTGTTACATGCAAACATCTTAGGCCCTAAACATTGGTTTAAGTAGCGGCAGTGACTTCTCCTCCGTTTATAAAAATATGTCACTGTGGACTGGAGAACCTGTATCTAATTGTGTTTTACTATTGCCCTGTATCGCTGTCTGTAACTGCTGAGGTGCTTAGTGCCACTACACTGGATTTTTCTGAGGCTAAAGGCAAATGTTGGGAATTACACAGCAGAGTGGGGGTGAGCCCAACTATAACCTAAATACAGCTCTTCAGAATGAAGCATCGAATTAATTAAGTGTATGATACTTTTTTGATTGCTTAATCCCCCCTTTTCCTGGTGTAAAGGTCTTACTTAGTGATTAAAACAATGTTTAGGTAGTGGCATGGTTCACAAAATAGGATGTGCCATGCCTTTATAAAACCTATATGCTTAAAAGCATTAGAAAGCTCTTGGACCACAGTAATCCTCAACTAGAGAATGGCCTAATATCCCAGGACTACTTCAAAGCTGCATTTAACTTAAAGCAAATCTGGGTGATAGCATTTATCTGTGTGTTTTAATAGTTACCAATCTTGTCTTTCTCCAGAACTTCCTTGTAGGGTAAAGGAAGTCTTGTGTTACAAGACTGTTCACTCGTAATTGTTGAAATAACAGTATTCACGTACTCAGGGATGGTGTAACTTTTGTCATACCGTGGCTGCGTCAGTTTCATCCTAATGTAGTAGTCTTGGAATTGGTCATTCGAATGACAGGGGGAACAGAGCACTTACATGTTAGAACTTCTACAAGGTCTGTGCAGTTAGAGATTTTCAAGTCTGGTTTATTTTCAAATAGGTACGAAAGTTCTAATTGCTGGGGGAAAATTAATTTTTTAAATTCGCCAATTAGTCTTTGACATCAGCTGCAGAAAGGCTGTGGATCTTAATCCCAAATTGCAGTGGATTTCTGCGAACTTTGGAAGATTTCTGAAAAATGAGATAATCTATTTGTAAAACAAATATTTATGGCAATAATTATATAGGGCATAATTTTGTCTTCTAATATATGAGTCTTGCCATAGAGAAGAATGTTTGCAAACGGTGTGTTACCTATGAAGATTGGAGCAGTGACACGGGGATGACTGGTTTTGCATTACTGTGCTGGGATATACGCACCAGTGCATGTCATCTTTCAGAGTCAAAGGTTCAGTCTCAGTCTCATGACCAAATGCTCTAAATGCATTGAGAACTTACATCGTCAAAATAGAGCTGTTAAACCATGGGACGCTTTTCTCAATTATCTAAGCCTATCCTTTTCCTCAGAAAGAACAGCACTATGTTGGACACCTCTATCTGCTCCCTTGAACACTTTTCTTACTGCTTGTTCCCAGAGTCTTTAAAGCCTTCTGTTGCTCTTTAATCATCTTTTACCACTACTTGGGTTATCCTGGTCCCACTTCAGAAAGTAATTTTTTTTGCCTGTGTGGGTAAATTATTATTTAGAGCCTGCTGCAATTATGTGGGTATTTTTGTTTGGGGTTTGAGGGGTTTTTCTGTTTGTTTATTATTTGTGGGTTTTTTGATTAGTTTGGTTTGTTTGGGGTTTCTTTTGTTGTTATTTTTTGGGGGGTTGGTGTCTTTTTGGTTTTTTGCTTTGTTTTGTGGGTTTGGTTGTGGGTTTTTTTGTTGTTGGTTGATTGATTTGGTTTGTTTTTACCAGACAAAACTAGAAAGCTGAGGTTATTTTTTACTTAAATATTACATAATTTAAACAGGTACTAACTGCAGCATTGTAATTAAGCAGCTTGATGCAGCAGCAAAGCCTACTCAGGTCATTTAATACCTTAAACTATTAATGTTTGGGTTGGGTTTTAGTTGGCTTGTTATTGGGATTGTTTTGTTTTTCTTTTTAAACTGATTTCTTTTTGAAAGTGCATGTTGTTAGGGGATATCATAGTTTTTTATTTCAAATGAAAATGCAGACTGTGTCAACTCCTTTCTGTTCAGTGTAAGATGGCCCTTGTATTTGTGAATGTACTTAGGATGTTTATGATCCAAGCTTAGTAATAACAGAGTGAGCTGTGGGAGCTCCGTTTTGAGATCTGGTACAGCATCTGCCCTGGTTCATACTGATTAGCTGCAGGCTTTGTTTTTTGGAAACATGAGCTACCCAAGACTTCCTGAATTTAGGTCAGCGTTGTCATTGTGCATCTGACTCCCAGAACCTCAAGATAACCATGGTTGCTAATCTAGGAAGAAAATGAAACTCATTAGTGCTCTCTTTTCATGTGAACAGGTGAAAACGGCAGACAAAAATACTGCCTGATACAAGAGTAGGATCTATAAGAAGTATGCAAGGGCAATATAAAGCCCTATTGTTCTGGGTTTTTTTTCCAGTGCCTGCTCTCTTTTCATGCTTTTGTCTCTGCTTTTGTTTTGTACCAGTAATCCAGAACTGCTTTTGAGAAATTTCTTTTTATTTCTTAAAGGTGTGCAATTATCTGGGGTGTGGTTTATATGCATGTGAAGTGTCAGGTTTAGGATGTCTCCTTAGATTTGGGTATATTTTCATTGAGTTAGGCATGAGTTCAGATATACTGGGCCACTGTGGCTTTTTCCTAAGACTGGGTCAATGATACCTCTCCCAAAAGCATTTTGTTGTTATAACTCTATTGTACCAAACTAATTTTTTGACATTAGTATTGTATTGATAAAATAAACATGATCTTATCATAACCAAGATTTCACATGTTGGTTCAAGCTATGTGTTATTTGCCTTGCGGCATTAATTTTTCGTTGGGTTTTTTAAGGCTTTAGAGAAAACTCATAAATCTCTCCTGCAAGTCTCTCTTAACAGCAAGGCTGTCTGTAGACCGGCTTGCACTCTCTATTCTAACATCTGCTTCATCATCTAGCTCTGCTTAATAGCCAGCAGATTTGAGTGCTGGTGTCTCTAGCCTCCTTAGCACAACTTTGTATAAGCTGATTCTGAGAATCTCCAGGAACATATGGACTGTTCAGGGTAGGGACGATCTCTAAGGAGGAGCCAAAAGCAACTGCAATCCGTGAAGCTGTGAGAAAAATTTCCAGGTCCTCCTCCTCTCTTTGCATTCCCACATCCTGCACTCCCAGTCTGATCCTTGATGCTCCTCTATCTTAAGATTTTTTTTTAACACATTAGGCTTTACATATGCACTGGTTGTGGTGCAAACAAAACACGTGTGTTCTGGAAGTTAACAATCGACTGTCACAGTTATTCCTATCACTTGAGCAAAAGCATGTAGGAAGAGATGCTTGTTTCTTTGTTCTCTTAGTAAGAGAATTCTTTGATCTGTAGCTGTTACACAGATTTTTGTTGAAAGATGAGAAAGAACAGGGTTTTGTTTTTTTCACGAGATGGAAATTTGTTGCTGCATTGGGCAATGATGTTTTTTTAGTCACGTCTGAAATGACTGAAGATGTGATCCTGCCTCTGCCATCAGTTTACAAGAAGCATGCTCTACATCTAATTAAGAGTGTTTTCATCTGTTGAGGATTAGAGCAAATGAAAGTTTTTGCTTTGATCTCGTAAATGTTTTTTTTTAATGGAGAAAAAAGCTCTGTCATTCTTTCTCCATTCTCAGAAATACATTGTACTTTCCAAGGCATCACTTATGTGTTCTCATCTAGGAAAACTGTGCTGTTTTCTTCCCAATAAAACAGCAATTTGGTTGGTTTCTGTTCTTCCTGAAAAAAATACAAAGNAAAAGAAAAAAAAAAAAAGAGTGGATGAAAATTCTCCAGCAGGAAACAATGGAGGAAGGTATGTATTAGACTTTTTGTTTGCTCTACATAAGTCATCCTTCACTCAATGCATGTACTAGCAGCTTGGAATTTCTGTTTCTAAATAAAGTTGAAGGAAGTTGATAGACAGTGGGTCAGTCTTTCTCCCTCTAGATAGATACCTGGAGGTGCCACGCACTATTTAACCTAAAGCAGTACTTGGGAGTAACTTGTGCTCATTGTGTGGGCTTGGCTTCCCTGTGTAAAACACTAGTCATGAGGCTCCTTTTCTAGTCAGAATTAATATGCTTTGCTCAAAGAGACAAAAGATGAACCAGAGTTGCACTTAATGCTTTTTAGACTTTGCATAGAACTGGATTTGAAAACTACTGTGGGAAGCTTTTTTAAAAAGTATTTCTTAGATCTATAAGGGAAAAGTTTAAAGAAGTGTTAAGGGAGAAGGTGGACAGAAGGAAATACCAGAACTTCATAGGAGAAAGTGTGGTAATACTGAAGTTGTTAATGAAACCCACTTTGAGGGAAGACTGGATTTTATAAAAATATTTCTGCTTTTGATTAACATTCAACTGTCATGGACTTCTACAGTTGGAAGATCCTTAAATACTGGAAGCGTTAAAAACTGCTCACTTTTTGTCTTGTCTCTTCTTTCTCAGTACAGCCTTCATGATAGAGCTACCAAAGCTATCAGAAGTCAGGACGCATACAGGCTTAATGATGTTAGCTGCGCTTGCAGGCTTCTAGTACTACTCTGCTTTCCTAAGCTTCTTAATGCTTTGTATACAGATGTTTAAACTTGTTGTTATGTGATTTTTTTTTTTTTTTTTTGGACATGGAGATGTAATTTTTTGCTTAATTTAATTCATGTGGTTTTAATATATTAATTATTTTTCTTAAAACATTACTACATTTCAGACTACATATTCCTTATCAGCATGCAGCTATGTAGGTGATTTTTTTTTCCTCTGACAGTTGAAGTGGTATTCCCTGAATCTATAAGATGCTTGATTTTATTTTGTTCTTCTTAGATCAGTCACATGGATTGCTATTTAGTAATTACGTGAGATAGTTCAGTGTGTGCATGTGCTAACATAACCTACAAATGTGATTGAATATTGAACACCAAATGTGGCTAATGCAGGATTTTAAGTAATGTAGGATCTGGAAATAGTTATACAAATCTTGTTGTTAAGACCTAAGTATTTCACAGCACAAGAAATCATCTTGGTTTCTAAATAAGGAACATGCAATATGATATCACTCCACAGAAATACATACATGCCTAATAATAGTAGGGAATAAGTAATATGCGCAGTTTACAGAGGGAGTCGTGGTTCCAGGCTCAGTCTTCCTGTCACATCTCTTCTTTCTGTGTTTTTATCTCTATTACTGCATAAGTGTGTAATATTTATATATGTAACTATATCTATATATATACATATATAAGCATTCATTTCTTACTATCTAAGAAGCATTATATCAACATTTCCTTGATTAGTTTTGCAATCAAGTACATTTCTTTGAATATTGCAGTTTGACAGTACTGCAGTGTTTCCGAAATGTCACTGTTATGTCTTTCAACGTGTGCATCTGTCTCCACCTTTGTAGTTCATACCTGAGGTCTTTGGCATGCACAGTTACTTACCTCATGACTAGAACAATTCTGAAGTGGGATGTGGCTTCTGGCATCATGTAAGGCACATTTGAAGACTAGTAGGTATCATAATGGGAGTCTCTAGCTTTCTTAATTCTGTACAAGCCACATAAGGAAGTATTTCTCCATGCCTTTTCTGAGTAGATCAGCTAAATCTCTTTTGACACTTGTGACATAGGGAGCTTTCTGGTTCTCTGGTGCTTTCTGGTGAGAAAAGTTAAGGCAAAAGCTATTTTTGTCTGTCACTCTCTAAAATGGTCTCAAAGTTTTCTGTGCAGATCTCTTATATTCCCTGGATGGATTTGACAGAGAAGTTACCTAGTGCTCCATTAGCAGTTGAAAGATTATAGACAGCAGAGATTTAGCAAAGGATTAGTCAATTGGAGAGTGTGCATTATCCGGCGAGGCTTAGAACCATGATTGTCTCTTCAATCATTTTCATTAGTGTCTTATTCAAAGATCAAATTATGTAACAATGACGTTTCTGGGGAATCGGGTAGGAGTTTTTCTTTGGTTTCTCTCTCTCTTCTAACTATCCAAGCCTGGGAGAGGGGAGTAAAAAAAAAAACCCATTATTTTTATGCTTCAAACTTGCAGCATGTTTTAAAAAGGAGCATTTCAAATCAGTGAAGAGGCATGACTTCAGTTGCAGCATCTGTGTTTGGATGATAACTTGGCGTGGTGGAACTCTTTGAGAAAGGCAGGATGCGGTACAAGAAATACATAACTATCTTAGAAGCAGCAATAGGTATTACTCCCCTTAACAAGAGGGAATTGCTTCCTGAGGGTAGACATGCAAATCTGTGGCAACATCCAGGGTAAGTGTTAAAAAGCAAGCAGTGAGTAACTATGGGAAAAATTGTGCTCACCTTGAATCATGCATTTTTAAAACTTGTTATCAGAAAGAGGAAAGTTATTCATAGAACAAGTAATCTTTTTTTGTATCTTCTGAGATCTGTATCTTCAGTGGTTGTGGTTGAACTTAGTGGTTTCATTACAGATTTCTGTGTACTACCCATCCTTGGCTAGAGGAATAACTAGGAGAAAGTGTTATTTCTAAATGAGAAGTTTGCCGAAGAACAGAGAGAATAAACATGTGTATACTGATCAGAACAGAAATGAAATGGCTATTTTGTATTTTTTGCTTGTTACTAACCTGATGTATATTTGTGTTTCCCCTCTCCTCATTTAAAAATATCCATATTTTAATTTTTATCTGTCAGAAAAGCAGTTTCTAAAATGAGAAAAGGAAACGACTTTTGTCTGTACAGGCAACTTTACTTCTCTGCTTAGAAGCAGGGGTTCAATAGGAATACTGTTTCCCTACTAGAAGGTTTTCCTGATTTTTGTTAAAATAATCCAGAGTGCTTTCTTGTACCACACATCTTGAGTATTAGGCTTCAGAAAAATCCTTCTGTATGTAATTGTTTCCACCAAAAACATATGTTGCATGGAAAACAGAGTTGTCGTTCTCTCCCACCTGCCCCTGTATGAGTAGCACAGATGGATGGGTGTCTTCACAATTCTTCTGGTCTCTCATATTTTTGTAATACAACAGAATGTTGTCACCTTATTTCAGACATTGCAGAGGAGTGCAAAATAAGAGAGACTTTTGTCCAAGACAAATTAGTATTTTTCTATTGGTTTGGAATAGTTCTGTGTAAGCAAGACTTCAAAGAAAAACTTGGATTATAATTGTGGCTGTTTGACTATAACTGAATTCAGATTTATCCTGCAATTTTTCTACAAATGGGCTTTTTTAATCATGGTAGCAACAGTAAAAGCAAATAAATCACTAAGTACCATATGATTTATTTTTATTTTCCAGACCTATCACCAGAACCACAAAATCACAATTCTATCACAAAAACCAGTCTAGAAAATACACGGATGGAAATGCTTTTGCACCTTTTTATTAACACAAGTGTTCTTCAAGTTGGTCCTAAATTTCCAGTGTCATCTGGATGAGTGCTTGTAGGGCTTTTTGTTAAAAACTTGCCCATTAAGAGGGATTCTTAGTGCAGTCTATTTGGACTCAGGACATCAGAGTGTATTGAACTGTGACTTCCTTTGATTATTCCATATAAATTTTGTACATGCAAATCTCCTTGACTTTTTCAGCTGCTTTTTATATGTTGATAAAATGGTACCTGATTTCTTCTGCTATTTTGAGAAACGGTGTTGGAAAGTACTGATATATTCTTGGAGAATTCTTCTTCGTTTTCAAGTAGGTTAGTCTAGCCCAGAGTCACAGCTTGAATCAAACCATCTAAAAATGAAACTTATTAACTGTAATGTCTATTTTTTTTTTTTTTTTGTAACTGTGACTGTTTGTCTTTCGTCTATTACTCAGTATTAGTCAGCATCAAAATACAAAATATACTGTGTAAAATTTTGTTTTTATTTCCAGCATTCTTATTCAACATCTTGCTTTCAGGGAGAGGTTTAGTTAATGTGATTGTTGTACACACTTGGAATTTCAAATTGGTTAAGATATATTTGGATTATATTTGGATTTGCCATTCCAACAGTTTCAGAAAAGCAGACAAGCTGTTGTCATTGGACTGTAACAGGGATCCCTTTTATGTTTTTATTATAACTTTCAGGGAATGAAAGGTTGATAACCAGCAATCGTGTCAAAGTAAACATAGTTGACAAAAAAAGCACTGTTGTTTTTGTAGGTGCATACTGATTATTCTACATGACTGGAATAAACACATAAATAATAGCACTTTGCTAAGATCAGCTTATCACTCAACTTCTAGAGGTACCCCGTCATGTTCTTTGTAAAAATAAAATGTTATAAATGTGAGTGTGTGTGTTTAGGAAAAATTTGCAACATGACAAGACCTAATACTGAATAACAGGTATAGAGGTCCTCATTTGTCAACTCCTCACTGCACAAATTCAGATGCATAATTAAGCCCTTTATTTTTCTTAAACATCTCTTAAAATGAAAAAGCACTTGAGTGTGATGCTAGGTCCAGAGCCAGTTTGAAAGTTGTAAGAATTCTGCTTAAAAACCCAGACTACTGTGCAAAAGAAAGCAGGAAAGATAGATACATTATTTTGCTAAGGTATTACTTTATATTTTCATATTAAAGGCATTACAAAGTTAAATTTTTCTACTTCCATCTTTGCTTGGAATAGTGATTTGATTTCTATGACAGATTGATTTTTATAAAGTTTGACAAGGTGACAATGATGGCAGCAGTGGTAGTTAGATTTAGCTTGCTTGTGTGACTTTCCTGTAGCCTCCAGAATAGTATTTTGTGCACAGCCTAGAACAAAGGCTGAAGTTTGTTTTGAATGCATGGTATAACTTGTGCTGCTCTTTGATGGTCATATAAACTCATAATAAGCATATTTTTGTTCTGCAACTTCTGAAATCATATCTTGATTTAAAACATTTTACTGTTTGAAAAATTCTTTTATGCTGGAAGAGTATGGGGAGAAAGGAGAAAATAACCTTCTAGTTTCTAGGTGTGATGTCTGGCAGGTGCCTCCACTGTTGCATGTTTTAAAAAGTTAATCTGAAACAAAATGTAACTTTCAAATATTTTAGAAATTTTAATTTTGCTTTTTTGAACCTGTGACCTCATTATATTTGCTCTCAGGAAAAAGTAGGTGTCACACACAAGACACATCAAAACTTGGCCCAGACTTTTAGACAGTTGGGGAAGTACTGCAGAATTCTTTCAGTATCTCTTTCTAACATCTCTCAAGCCACCTAGAAATGGCTAATGGATTACTAACCATAATGAAAAAACACCTATACATTGCATGGGATGGCAGGGAGCAGAAACAAGCAAATAAACTCAAACCTCCTAGAAGAATAACTAATACACTTTTCTAGGAAAGTCTGGCCATATCTGTCTTCGAAGATGGAACACTTTGGAAAGATGTGTTTGAGAGAAGAATTAAAATTACTGAATTGCATGTTGGTTTTCTTTTAAAAACAAAACAAAAGCCACCACCAAGCCCTATCCACTAGCTTGTGTTTCTATTTCTGTCAAAAGTTCCTTCTTTGTCTTAGTGAAACCATTCATTTTCTCTTTTCCTACTGGAGGTAATCAAAGACTAGACAAGGGGTCAGGGAGAAGGGGAGCCCTGTGACAGGGATGCTGAATGGAAACTAACATCCTACTTGTGCCCAAGAGAGGTAGCTAAAGCCTGTTGAGCAGGGGAAGGAGGATAGAAGATTACACTGGGAATTGTTTTCTTTCTGTCATTTGGCAACTGAAGTTCTTAAGTTACCATCTAACGTCATTGGAGCGCATGTATCCGATTGTTCTTGCTAAGGTTATGCTCAAGATACAATGCTGTTACTAGCTTTCCTGTGAACAGTCTTGTGCAAGCTAAACAATCAGACCAAAACTAAATCAAAACAAAAAGCCAGATGGTTTGTGCAGAGGACCGGTGCAACGAAGTAACTATAAGTATGCTTCCTGTCAATCCCCTACTTCATTGGCAAAAATGCCTTGATTGCTTTGCATGCAGGCTTGAGTGTAAATATTGCTGAGCATCTCCTTTTTTCAAGCACTATTTCCACTTGATTGCCAGGGAAGCTAAAGCATGTCAAACTAAGCAGAGAAATATATTTTGTCTCCTCATTATCTCTAGGACTTCAGTGTTCCAGGCTTCACAAGCACTCTTTTGTGGTTTTACGTGACTTAAATGAAACTTTGTTTTTCAGGGAGCAAACTACCGCACTGCCATCTCCTTGTGAGTGGGACTGGGAGCACAGCTGTACATCAAGCCCAAAGCATTGCACAGCAAGCAGACAACGGCACTCAAAGATCTTCATTCCTCCCACGGTACTGGTCAAGTTGCATCAGTTAGACCTAGACATTAGGTTAAAATGATGTATTGTTCTCATGTGCTAGCTAAGATGTACCTTCTTTTAGCTCTGTTTTTATAAGGCTTCAAGAAATTGTACTTAGTAGAATAAGATGAAATTAAAGTTAGTTCTTTTGAATTCTTGAAGAATCTGAAAATGATTGCATGCACATTTGCTGAGAACTTGTTGCTGTACAACAGGCCTCCAGAGGAGGAGAGGTTTCTGCAATGAAGTCAATATTCTGCTAAAGTTATGCAAATAATAATGCACAGGCCTGTACTAGTTAATCTGTAAGCTAAACATTGGTAAAGAATGGATGTAATTTATGATGATGTCTTCAGCAAATATAAATATTTAGCATGGACTTGAGGATAAATAAATTACCTTAAGCACAAAGGGTAATATTCATGGGAGTTGCTTAGTGACTCAGTCAGTCTTGGGAAACAGAATAGCCACACACAGGGAGAGTTGTTTTGTTGCATATTTTCTTACAGTACATCATTAAGGTAAATATAATCCTTTTGGCATATTAACCTTGCTTTTGAAACTTTTTCTCCAGTGCTTCCAGAAGGACAATAAAATGTGTCCTTAGTTTTATGTGTCGATTGAACATGCTTGGCTTGTTTTTGTAAGTTATTACCAGATGATTTTAAGAGAGGAAAGGGATTTTATGCTGATGTTGTGTAAAATTATAATTGACTTTCATTTTTTGAGATGAATAGCTATTGCTGCTTTAGTAATTTACTTAAAAACAAGCATATCTGCTGTCCTGACTTTATAATTTGTGACATACTTAACCAAAGCTACTTCTCTGTTTAATTTTCTGGGAGTGAGAGAAAATTTGATATGAGAATATCAGTGAAATGTAGCTAGGCAGGAATGTCTCTGCTGAGGTCTTGAGCAGGCTCTGACACTTTCCTTAAAACAAAAGTTTTTAATGGTAGGGTATGCAAACTTTACATCAGGGAATGTGGGTAGTTGCAAGCTCAACGCTTAGCAAAAGAAACTGCAGAACCATTTATCAGCAAGGTCAAAATGTCTCAGAAGGTACATCGAGCTGCTTTGTTTGTGGGCTTCTAAGAGTTGTGGAACTGGCAAGGGAATGACTGGTATGGCTGTGACCATCTGCTTTCTCCCTGATTGCTCTTGCTGTTCTCTTTTGAACTCTTGCCAGGTCACTTTAGTCACTTGCAAAAAACATTTAGTCATTTTTACAAAAAAACGAAAAGTGGGCCTTAGTACCCTTGCTGGGACCTTGCTGTTTCTGAATAGGGCTGCAGAACTGCTTTGTTTCTCAATAAGCCCATCAGCAGGAGATTTGCCAGTATAAATAGGATGGGGAGAGGCAGAGCTTAGTTTTCATGCTCTAAAGAACTAACTTGGCTGAAGAACTGCTGTCCAGGGCTTTGTTTTTTAAATTAACCTATATTCCCTATACCATGAAAAAAAGTAACACATCTTTGTGTATGTTACTCATGTAATCTGCATATGCTCTTGCTTGTTTTTAATAACCATAATGATCTCCATGAGAATGGGATCTTTGTTTTCTCTTACTGTGTTGTCTTAATTAATTTTGAGCCATAACAGTTGACTACCATGGTAAAGCTTTGATGTTGTAGGGCTTGACTTCTAGTAGGGAAAGGCAGATAAATAGCTAAAAGCAGAGGATTGTTTCACATCCTTGCCAGTAGTAGTCAAGAAACATAGAGAAGAGAGGAAGGAAATGAGATGTAAGCAAAATGAATGTTCAAGCAGAATGTGCCTGCTGTTTAAAATGAAAAATTTGGGGTTGGGGAAGAGATTTCCTTTCAAGTGCTGATACACATTTTGTATGGTGTTTGGGGAGAAAAGCAGTACACACTTGTGCGGTTTGGATTTGTTTAAACTACATTGTTATTTCACTCTAGAATAATGGTACTAGTTTTTGTAGCTTCTTAAAGTTGTAGAGTTTGCTTATGCTAAGGAAAGTTGTTTCAATTTGTGTAGGCTGTAGAAGAGGGGATGGGGTGGGGTGTGTGTGTGTTCTAGGAGAGTCACTGTCAAGACCCTATTTCACTCTCAGTGAACTGAGTAGGTCAAACTATATCATCTGCTTGCCTTACTAGAGTAATTTTCAAGGAACTGCAGTGTAATTTAAAACATTGCTCAGATGAAAATGTGTTTAGAACAAATAGACTGTATTTCTTTTACTCACAACTACAATTTTTATTAACTGTTACCAAACACCTCTGCATATTCTCATGGTGTTTTATTTATCCTATGAATATGCTATATATCCATGTTTTCTAATTGCTGTATTATTTGCAAAAAGAAAGTAGCAACAAACAAAACAAATAGTCTTCTGGTCTAAAGCAGAACAAACTTGTATTGTGTGAGATCTAGTAGAATTGATGACTGTCCAAAACATTGAGGAAAATATACATTATGTTACATTATAAAAATATAGAAATTACTGTATTTCATACTGTTAATGTCCAGTGCTGTTCCTAGTTGTTCAGCTTGTAGCGCTGTGTCTGTTTCAAATTTTTTTGTGAACTTGAAATTGAAGTTATGATTGGCTTAGAACAGTGCTGCCTCTTGCTCTAGATAATTATCTACATTTTTAAACTTTTAGTGGTTTGAGGTGTCTCAGTAAATCTCTGTGTCTAGGTTTAAAAAATTTTAAATTATTCTTCTCTTGAAAACATCAAAATAGATGGCCTCGTAAGTGACAGAGGATTTGATATTGTTGATTACCCCATAAAAAATATGTATGAAGTGTGGGATGCTGTGTATGTTGGGCTCTGTGCTTCTTCCCAGGAATCTCTGTTTTCTAAAATAACAGCCTTAACATTCCTGCTTTGAGATTTGGAAAGTGTGTATAGCTGTTCATCCTTACACTAGATCAGAGACAGCCAACAGACCAGACTCAGCAGCTGCATGCCAGAATCTTTATGTTGCATAATCACAAGCTGTACTTTGGAAGTGGAGACAAGGGGCAGGATAATAATTGCATCATTCTGCTTTAAGCTGGAACTCGAGTCATGCAGTAACTCCAGAATGATAGGATAATCAGGTGGAAAGGGACCTCAGGAGGTTTCTTGTGCAACCTCATGCCCAAAACAGGGTCATCTGTGAGATCAGAACAAGTTGCTTGGGGCTTTACCCAGTTGGGTTTGAAAACTTCCTAAGACAGAGACTGTACAACTTCTCTGCAGTGGGCCCATGGTTTGTCTGCCCTCATGGGGAAAATCGTTTCCCTTTCTGTACATCTGAACCTGTCTTGTTTGAACTTTGGCCTATTGTCTCTTATCCACCTTGCACTACTGCGAAGAACCTGGCCTCCTCTCTTCAATCTCTTCCTGTCAGCACTAATGGGATGCTGCTGAGTGTCCTGAAGCCATTTTTCCTCCAAGATAGACAAACCCAGCTGCCACAGCCTCGTCTTGCAGGGCCAGTGCTTCAGTCCCCACCATCTTGGTGACCCTCTGTTGGACTCACTTCTACACATGGTAGCAAGTGTTGAGGTAGTATGCAAGGTGTCTCTTCTCCAGTCCCCCAAAACAGAGATTAGGATTACTGTGCCATATATGTCACAATCCCAGTGTAGAGCTGCATGCTTGAACCATATGTATGGAGCTCCTGAACAGTTCCTGAGAGTCAGAGGTCAACTACCTACACATCCTCTAATCCTGAAGGTTGAATCTGTTAGGGCCCAGCTTACTATATAAAGAAGCAGACGTAATTGGATTTATGAATCATTTAAGTAGGACTGGGCTGACTGATTTGTGTGATTTTGCAGGCTGATGACAAATGGCAGTCTAAAGAGATTGCCTGGAAGGGAAGGGGGAAGGTTGGTTGACAACATGGTATTTTTAGAAACTTCTACAGTGTCTGTCATGACAGGATCATGAACACTTGCTTAAAAACAAGAGCAAAACTGACATCTCTGTTCAGATAGTTCCACAACTGGACTAGCAGCCTACATTCCCAGTATATCTTTCTGAAATCAGTTCCCAGCTCTTTAAGGAGGTTGCCTTTTTTGCCATGCTGTCTAGCAGCACTACCAAGTGTTGAATGTTAACATGTAAATAAACAGAAAAAATTGATTGTCATAGGGAGGGGTTAAAAGGCTTGATCGTTGAGAGGAGGCGGAGAGAACCTGAATCACAATAGTTGCTGCAGGCAAGTTACAGAATGGCCTTACTCAGCTGGCTAGAGTAACTGGAGAGCAGCTTGTTTTAAATTTCCATCCTCTAGTGTAGCTTTAAATGGGTGTTCCCTCTGTGGATGCTGGAAGTGGAACAACTGCTTCATTCTTAGTAGCATTGGATAATTTATGGAATACGTCCTAGGTTTTGCATTACTCAGGCTAGAGCAAATGCTCTCTCTAAACTAGTGTTACCCAGCCCATAGATTGAATCTGATTCTAGGCAAACAGTGTTTTCCTTGGTTACTTAAAATGAAAATCTCAATGGGAAATGTGTTCACTCTAAGTTATTTGCATGTTTTTCATAAAGTTAATATGAATAATCTTTCTATTGAAGTTAATTTTAAAATTCCTGTACACCTACATAACATTCCATGAAATCCCCTGCAGATGATGCTGCTTTGTAGAGTTATTGCACATGCAGAATAGCTGGTCCCAAATACTGCAGAGAACAGAGCTGCAAGTGTGTAGCCCAGTTCATATAATTTTGACATGGTGCTGATACCCAGCTGGTACTCTGCATGATGCAGTATCCCTTGCACGACTGACTACAACTGGACCTGCACCTCCCATTTCAAAGGGAGACCAATGATTGAAATGAGCATGTAGCCATGCCTCCAAACACTCAGGGTGCTCAGTGACCTGCACAGACACATCAGACCATTTGGCTGGGGCTCCAGCCCCTCTTTTGCTTGTGTTGCTGTCCCAAGTGAGTTTTGCCTAGTTTATATGTATTCTGTATCCACACTGAGGGGTCTCGTGGTGTTTCAGAGAGGATGAAACAGGACAGGTTGTAGCTAATGGTAAAAAGTATGCCTGAGCTGCAGGTTAGGGGGTTAGTTTTGTTTGGCTTACAAGGGAAGACAATGGGGATGCTGTCCTCCCATGGAAGCTGTTAGGTGAATTGAATGCTGCTCCCCTTTTCCTACCACAGGAGGCAGGTGCTGGAGGAGATCACACAACTCTGATCACTGTTTGCACTGGTATCCTTCCATTTGCTGCTTAGCTGGCAACATCTTCCTCTCATAAGGCCTTCTTGCACATCCATCTTGGGAAGACATCTTGGTCAAAGAGCAAGCCTGAAAGTTTGTTCTTGGTGGTTGAATTGGAGGATTAGAAACCTGGCAATTGTTACTACACTGTTTCTTACATCAGTCCATGCCATCATTATGAGCATCTGGGCATTTGGCCAAGCTCTGGTGTGAGCATGAGTGCTAGAGGCCACTTAGTGCTCACATTTGCAGGCTGGTATGGGATGATTTATATGCCCATTGTGGCAGAGTAGCTGTTTAGTTTGAAAAAAAAATAGGAAAGCAAGAAAGGATATGTATACTTTGCTCTTAAAAGTGAGAAATTTATGGACAACAAATGAGAAATATTTTGATAAACCCACATGGATTATTTTCCATCTGTTATTGCAGGAAACTAAATACAGACAAACTGATAGGCCCTTCCCAGATGGTATTTTGTGGCAAGGGATTGAAAACCAGCCTATCTGACTTGCATAACTGTGGTCAGTTCCTGCATCTGTGTTACACTTACCTCAGGCTATCTTAGTGTGTTAACCCTGCTTGTGCCCTACAGCTCAGGGAAGTATAGCCTCTGTTAGTGATCATGCCTTGCAGCTCTGATGAAGTCACAGAACCTGCCAAAAAGGAGGCATTAGTCATACCACAGCTTTTGTCTGGGACCACAAATAATCCTTCTTGGCCTTGGGCAGCATAGGCAGACCCTTAGACTGCTCTGACTGGCACTGCCTGCCAAGAAGTTGTTTCTAGTGGGGGAATCAAGTGGTAGCTCTACATCTTTTGCCAGAACCTGTGTGGAAGGAAGCAACTTCAGGAGGCTGGTGTTCAACTTTATGCTGCTATGAACTTTGTGTATGTGTTAAGAGATGGCAGTCAAGAGATCTAGTGGCTTTTCCTTTTCTTATCCCACCTCATGTCTGACAAGTGCTTCTTTTCAAAAAGTATATTGCCATCCAGCTTAAAACAAATGTTGTTCTTGCATCTAAAACTGTGTAGCTGTCCTCAGCAAAATCTTGTTGTCTTCATTGTGTCATGTCGTTTCAACAAGTACTGGACAGTGGATTTCTCTGCTAATGCTGTGATGTAACATTCTATGCTGATGTTGTGAAACAGTGCTCTTTGGAAAGTTGCCTCCAGTTTGCAGAGGTGTGCACCATCGTGGAGAGTGACAGTTGTTTTGCCTTGCCATGCTGTATCTCATGGACAAATTCTTGATGCCAGGAGCTATCAGAGGATTCCATGTCTGTGAAGAACCTGACCTGCTGTGCTTCATTTTTTCAAGTGGTCCTGACTTCAGCCATATACTGGACTGCTAGTGTTGAAAAAAAAAAGTTGTATGGTACCACTCGCTTGCAAAACTGAGAGGAGGAACAACATGAAAGAAGAGCAAAGTTTTTGGCAGCTTTTTTTTTTTTTTTTTTGCTTATTCTCTTCGAATTTGAGGGTAGGCTATACAAAGTAATAGGGAGTTTGCTTTTTTCCCTTTTTTTAAAACATTGGCTGTTATAAATGATTATCAGCCAATCTGATATCAAAGATGTTATTTTGCCATTTCCAAAATCAATCTGAGACAGCCGCAGTAAAATTGGACAACATCGATCAAATGCTGGGTGGACAGAGGAGCAGCCGCAATGATGCTGTCCCACCTCGTCCACGGATGCTGGTTTTTGGTGCACAGATTTTATACAGTTTTTCTGCCTGGAGGTGAGTCTATTGTGAGTCTTTGCCCAGTCCACATATTCATGTATTTCTTTATTTCAGAGTTTGGTTTTGAAAGATTTTCTTGGCAGTAAGTAGGGCCTGAATGGTGTTCCTGGAACCGGACATTAGGATGGTGATCAGTTTCAATCTCTGGACTTCATACACCCAGATTGGTATCAGGCACTGATTGACCGGGAAGTGGGGAGTCCACCCTTGATGAATGGGCCATCTCCCGTTCAGCCTTGCCATTTCTGTTGCAAATTTTGGATTCACTCACAGTTGCATAATGGGCCTCAGTATTCAGAGACGCCTTTTGCAGTTTTGGGAATCCAAACTTACAATGACAATTTTAAGGTTATAACATACAATATTATTTATACGCAAATTTATTTACTACATTTACCACACTGGCTGAAGAAAGTTTTTCCCTTACAGTTGGTACTCATTCTTAGTTTCTTCCTTCCAAGAGTTGATTCAAGTATTGCCTCATCCACCCAAAATAGTATAAAGCCAGGAAGACAGCAGCACTTCGGAAAGAAGTCTTTATTTCTGAATATAATGTGGTTGAACTTCTGCCCATCTTCTCATTCTTAGTACTTTTAGTGACCACTCATTTCTGCTAGCTCTTGAGAATAGTTAACTCAATAACGTGTTTTATTTAGAATACGTAATTACAGCCCCCAAAGCAAGCAGTTTGGCCTCTAAATTAATAGCAACGGTGTGGACTTTCAAGACTGATGTGGAAGGCTTAGGTGGTGGGAAGGAAATCTGACCAAGGCTGTGGATGCGAGGAGTCTGTTGGCTGTGTGTAGGCTTTCACATCGACGTCCACCTAAAAACACACTGACAGAACAGGCCTGTGGATACAGATCCACAGGCTGTGGACGCCCGAAAGCCTCATGTCAGAAATGCTGCTCGGGCTTGGGCCACCGGCCCCATCGCTCCCGTTTATCCTGTGACAGGCGTCAGCTGTCGGCTGCTGCCAAGGGCAGGAACACAAGAAATATTTTTGTAAAGGGGAATAACAATTCTTTTCTTCCCTGGGAGAATGGAAGTGTTTCTTCGCCTCCCCGGGGCATTTACAGGCATGATTGACTGGCGACGGGGGCAGCCGGGCCCCGGCAGGACAAAGCCTCTCTGTGGAGGGCTGCTCAGAGCCGGCTTTG
>VXBN01014843.1:153357-179421 GCA_013397395.1 Sinosuthora webbiana | reverse complement strand
CGTGCGGGCTGCGGGCTTGCTCCGCGCTTCCCATCGGCACGGGCTGGCGGAGACAGTGTTGGAGCCGAGGGCGGTGGGAATATCGTGGGTTTTTCCAGATAAATGGGAGTGGGGAGGCAGCCTGTTCTCCGAAGCGCTGACCGGTTCCTGCGGCGCCTCAAGGCGACAAGTAGTTTCGTATTTTAAATACTGGTTGGGGTCAGCGTGTGGGTCAGGGTTTTAACAGAAAATAACCCGTTTCTGTGGAGGAACAAACTCAGAAGTTTGATGAAGAAAAACCGCGTCTTCCTCTCACTGGTCCCGGCTTTTTTTTTTTTTTTTAAAGATTGTCAATTGCTGAACTGCAAACTGCAGTAATCAGTGTGGCTGTGGAGTAGTAGGCAGCATCTGTCAGAAGTGAAGGGATGGTGTGGTGTGTGTCCTAGCATGCAGAAAACTGAACTTATCTGTAGTCACTTCCCCCACCCCCACTAAAATGTGGATGGAAGCCATAAACACTTATTTGTACCTCATACTTTGTTTTGTGGTTTGTAGAATAATCAGTACTCTTAACTGTCCTTGCAGTGTGGATTATTTTATGTGATTATTTTCATACTCTGTGTGTTTAGGTTATTTTTTGGTTGTATGGTTGTTGCTTGTTGTTGGTTTTGTTTGGTTAGGATTTTTTCACCACAGAGGTTGTGCAGTTGATCTGGATAACTTACTCCACTCTTCTTGTTTTGTTATCTTCATCCTCACCTGTATTTGAGTATTTCAGCTCTTCTTAATCCTTCTTGTAAGCCGTTTGACACAGATCCCAGCATATTTGACACTGTTGTTCCAGTACATTTGGTAAGTAGGTATAATCATTTGCTGATGGCTCTGGTGAGAGAAATAGAAACAGCCATAATAATGTGCTGGTGACTTGCCTTGCAGGGGTCTCTTGGGGATGAGGTTTACATGTGTTGTCCTGAGATGGATGGAAAGTCTGACTCATGCACATTTGAGCTACAGCTGTTACAAAGCCTGTGTTTACTGATGTACGCTTCATATGGCTATAGTTTAAATACTTCACTTAAAGGAATTTACAATCATTATGAAATGATTCCTGAAGTAAGACGCTTTGCAGTGTATTCAAACAAATGCAGTGCCAGACCCTGTTTTCTGTCTCCTTCCATTTGTCTCAAATAGCAACATTTTTTTCAGCCTGTTTTTATCAATATTGGTAGAATCCTTTGGAAGTTAATGGTAGTGTTTCTGTTGGCTTGTTAAAAAGCCTAGGTTGTCAGGTTTCAACTTGAGTGTATGGCATTTCATCGAACCATTTTAAGACCTGCCTTTCAAGTAAAGAAGTTAGAATTAATTGATTTGGTTAAAACTTTTTTTTGGTTCACAGCTGTGAGTCCATGTAGTATGGAAGTTGGTTGTGTTGGTTATGAATTCAGTGCCAGCTTCTCTGTCAGCACAATGGGAGCTTTGGCTGATCTTTCCCTCTGCCTCTTGTGTGAGACTGCAAGAAAGCTCATATTTCTTATGTGGACTGAAATTAAGTGAGGAGACAGAGGCAGAGTAACTACTGCACTGATTATGTTTTTTATAATACAGTTGCTAATAAGGCCCCAATTCCGTTTCTTTTAAAAAGACACCAGTTTGCTCATTATTTTGTAGAAAAGTGAGAAGAACCTGGAGAGATACTACAGCTATGAGTTCTAGCTTCCTCTTTATTTTTCCTGAGGAAGTTGTGCAAACAATATAAAATTTATAACTGTACTAGGAATTCTGACTGTAATTCATTGGCTGTTAAAATTGCAAATGAACTTAGAATCACTTCATTTTTTAAAGCCATATTTGGAATGTATTTTTTACCATTAAAATTAAGAACTCTCCAAGAACTTTGTGTGATCTGTGCTTATAGGATAGAAAGTACCAGCCTTCAGACAGATTTATGCTCCTGAATGCATCCTAACTGGAGTGTACAGCAGAAAACAGTATGTAAATGCAATTATTCTCAATGCTTTGTGAGAATAAAGCATCATCTAACTTACTAAATAGTAGGAGAGATGCCTTCATGAACTCTTCAAGCATCTCTATCCCAGATCTTCAAAATACAATAGAGAAGAGCAAATACACTAAAGAAAAGCAGGCTCCTTTAAAGAAGGCCTGCAGTTCTAGCAGTTAACTAAACAGGCAGATAATCAGCAGCAGCATTACAGGCATTTGTGTCTTATGTTGTGCCCTATTAAGTAATCAGAGAGTGATATCTTTTTGTGTACTCTGCCACTGGAGTCCTTAGATCTGATAAACAATACTGCGTTGGGTGTTTCATAACTGAATTTTGGATGGTTCTTGTTAAAAAAACACAGTATTAAAAAAAAACAAACCAAAAAACACTTGGAAAGAAACCAGCTCTGATATACACCATCTGAATACAGCTACAAGAAATAATGCACCTATATGTTATTCATTTATTTATGACTTATTAATATGTATATACTTAGCCTGCCCTACCTTTTGCTTGCACATGCGTGCCTACTCTGTAATAAGAGAATATTCCAAATGCTCACCCCTTATGACTTTTGGTCAGTGTGAACTTTTCAAAGATAATGCAGGATGTCGAGCTAGACTGTGATTCTAGGCTCCATAAACAAAGCTCTGAGAAGCAAATTGTTGGTCTTTGACTGAACTGAGAAGCTTGCTGCCCAGGTCAAGCGCTTGGCACTGATTGCTCTTCTTTCTATGTTCAGCACTTGTGAAAATCTGGTGGATAATGTGGGTTTCTTTTAAAGGCAATGGCTGAGGATTCTTCTGTCCAATCAGTATTTCAGAAGCTTCTTGAAGAGTTACATAACAGGATGAAAAAAACCTTATATTTTTTATTTCTTTGTTTTCCTTAGTAATTCTTACTCCAGAAATAAAAAGTGGTCAGTGGTTTTGGTTATTCTGTTCATAGAGTTGATACATTATTAAAGCAATTGAAGTGACAGTAGCATAGCTAATTGGTAGCATGTGTGTGCATGCTCTTTAGATGATGCGTAAGTACTCTTTTTTTCTGTGTGGAACTGTACTTGCATTGTTTTTTCTGTGGGCTGAGTAACGATTATAGTTTGGCTGTAAATTTTTAAGTGTTATCTAACACTTAGTTTCCTGAAAGTCTTTCGGTGAGGATGTTGTTTCTGACTTGGTACTTTGGCAGGAGCACCCTTTCAGTTGCTGGCATTGACAAATACTCAGTATGACGTGTTACATTAGGGAAAAAAAAACAGTGTCAGACTTCTAAAGACAAAGCGTTGATTGCAGGCAGATGCCTACTGACATTTCCAATAGCTGACTCAGCTCCCCTTTGGCAATAATTCTTTGCTGGGTGTTTGTGTGCAGTGCCCAGTGCACCTGAAAGATGTAAGGATAGGTTAAGATGGTGGAAGAAGGTGAGGAGGCTTGTACCTTCGAGACATTTGTCGAGCTATTGGTAGAATGTGAGACCCCCTGTATCAGAGTACCTGTACTGTTGATATACCCCTCTTTGCTGCCCCTTTAGTGTACGTGAGATACTTTTAATCTAGTTCTTACATCTGTGGATGTCTTAAGTATGTTTTGTCATTTTCTGAATGGCTTTTTGTTTGACAGGTTATTATGATGTCTATTTAATGTTGCTATGGTGGTGAATGATAGAATTGAATCAGTTAAATTTTATTCATTAACTTCTCTCCACTGTTTTTATAATTTGACCTAATTTTCAGCTCCTTTTCCAAGCTTTCTTTTCCTGCTTTATCTTGTAGAAGCCAGTAGATAAGTTCCTAATGTCTTCTGCAGCAATAAGAATGGACTGAAACTCTTGGATAACAATAATTTGAAAAAAGGATTAAATTGGTCGTAGATTTTGTTAAGGCTTGTTCATCTATAGGCAGGTACATCAGTTTCTTTCAGATGGGAAAAAAGCAGACCACTTTATTAAGGTTTGCTTCTGTTTTGTGTGTCAGAAAGTTCTTGAAGTGTATAATGCTCTTTCATGTGGCTCAGACCGCAAGAAGAAAACTTTCTGTTCCAAATCTCAGTTAAGAATGAACTTTTAGTTGTTACCAAAATGAGGTTGGCTCTGGGTGGTAATTTAATGGAAGCATTTCTAAACCTTAATGATTCTGTCCTGTTTAGTTTCCCTTCAGCCACATATGCAAAAGCATTCTTTTGTTTTTCATTCTTAGTTCTTTTCAAAGCCTCATGTGGTTTATGAAAGTTGCAAAAGGAGGAATATTTTTTTTTCTGTCACTTGCTGAGCTTGTTATGGTTAGTTTATTCTTTGTGTATTCAGTTTGCAGTTCAGTGGAAGTGGCCCTGTTTCATGGGGATGTATCAGTTTGGTTTCATTTAATGGTTGGGAGTAATGCCTGAAGTTACATTGATGTTACATGCATGTGAAGCGTTGACTAGGTGCAAATATTGGATCAAGGGCTCTAGTTTTAAATTGTTCTGCTGGCATCCTTTCAAGTGAAGAAACAGTGGCTGCAGAGAAACTCGGGTTAGTGCTGTAGGAATGAACCTGACAGGTGAAAGTTACTATCTTGATATTAAAAAAAAGGGGCAACTGACTTCATCCCTCTGCCCCTTGTGCTGATTTACTGCTTGTTTATTGGCTGCTGTCATTAACACTATTGGTAGGAATAATTTCTACATAAGCTGGAGGCATATGTGGTAAATTCTTCATAGCAATGTTATCAAAGTCATGCATAACTGCATGGTATACTTAGAGTTCACATCCAGCCTTGCAAAAGGATTGAGGGAAAGGAATGGAAAATACTTGAATTTTACCACTCTCTTCTGCCCTTCTGTTGCTTTCTTGCCTGAGAGTGTTTTATCAATATTACCAGGTATGGGTGAATTTTAGTGTAATACTATTTTATGTTGGATGATAGGTTGCTGGTCACACTGTCCCAGAAAAATACATGATTAATTTTGTTGTTTGGAAAAATAATTATACTCCTTTGCAGGCTCTGAGGAGGAAATTAGCTGTGAGTAAAGGGATTCAGAATGTGTTTTACTGAAGTAGATGCAGCTGGCTTAATCCATTGTCTCATGGTATATAAGATCTTGGGAAGGGCTGGGTGATTATTTGTTTCCTCTTTTTCTAAATACACTGTGAGGAGTATCTGAATAAGACTTACAGACCTAAAGCCTTCAAATGCAATCCCCAGATCTGCATTTGCATCTATGCATTCCACTGTCTGAACAACAGAAAAATTGCTAAACTCTCTTTTGCAAAAGATTTTGTTTTCCATTTTAGTTATGTGCAAGACATGTTAAAGTTTAGGAGTGAACTTAAGCAATGCTCTCTGGCATGACTGAGTCGACTGTTGAGACATCTTGAGAGGGAGAGGTGAATTGCTTAGACTTTGAAGTCAGGAGTGTGGTGGTAGAAGGAAAGGAATGTGATGAGGTATGACTAGCATGACTGGAAAACAGAGGAAAGTTGGCTAATAAATTGAACTGTTTGTTGTGGCATGTATATGAATGATGCTGAATGTATCAAGCTCAAAGCAGCTTCATTTTATAGAGTTTTGGTATCTTCTGATCAATGTGACCTTCAGTTTCATGTTTGGGATATGGCATTGGTAGCTCTATGAGATGCATTGCGTAGTGTGAATTTTATGGGGTTTTAGGCTTAGATATGATCAAATGTACCATTAAATTTTATGCATTGCACAGAGCTATATTCAGGTTTATTTCCTTCAGACAAGAAAATAAAGCTAGTGTGACAATGTGTAGTAAGATTACATACTTATAATTATATGCACAGGAATATTATATGCATATGCACACAGGAATGCTTGACTAAAAGTAAAATGCTTCCAAAAATACAGCGTATTGTTCTATTAATAGGGTGAAAACAAAGGCTACTAGAAGCCTTAACAGGGATAGAAAATCTGGTTCAGGATGAAGCTGGGAAACTAACAATTGTTCCATTGTTTGAATTGTTTTGCATTATGACTGGATGATTAAATATAAATGCTGGCCTGATTGGATTGTATCCCAGTAATAATTGGCCTTTTAAAAACCAGTTGCAGGAAGTAGTAGACAGGTACCCAGCTTGTTTTTCTCAGGTTCCAGAGGTGCAGGTGTTGAATGACCAATGGAATAACAATCTTCTGATGCTGGAGTTGGTCACTTCTCTTTCTTGGTTTGCTATTTGAATATGGATGCAGGAAGATGAAGCATTCAAAAACAGTAGCAGGACAAAGTGTACTGCTGAAGTTGAATAAAATTATAATTAGAACTTTGGGCTATGGAATACATATGGTGTTTCAGTGGCTTGATTTTTTGTTGTTTGTTTGTTTTGTTTGTTTAGGTTTTTTCTTCTTTTTTTTATTTTTAAATTTTTTGGTTTTTTTGTTGTTTGTTTGTTTGTTTGTTTTTTTATTTTATTTTATTTTAAGATGCCACAAGAGTAAAAGCTATGTTTTAGCTGCTGAGAATAAATAAGTCATGAAATGAGGTACTTCAGGAACGGTGGCTGCACTTACTTTATTTCACAGATAACTTAAATTTTTTTTTAATGAAATCTAGCTTAATGAAATTGTATTTGTACAACTACTGAGTCTGATTTACCTCACCATCAAATCCTGATACTGTGAGCACATCAGAACCAAATTTTTGAATTTTTATTTTATTATGCCAAGACAAGTTCAAGTCCCTTTGAACTCAGCTTATGCACAATTTGCTGTGGCACTTTAATTCTCAGACTTCATTTGTGTGGGTGTCTCAAGGAAGGTCCAGAAATACCGTGGCTGTAAATAAATGTGTTAGGTTTACAGTTAAAGTGAATGGGGCTGACTAAGTCAGAGGTAGCTTTTAAAGCTAGAGTTGATCAGGTGAACTGAAAGTTCAATGTCCGTTGAGTAGTTACGTTCCTGAAGTGTATCAAAGGAGCCTTCTGTGCACCATGATCTGTGTGACAGGGTGAAAGTCTATGAAAAACATTCAGAAAACGAAACAGCAAATAAACTCCTCACTTTCCAGTGTGAATGCACATATCCAGCATTCAAGTACAATTGATCTGTCAGTCTTTTACCTCAATTAATTTTGATCTTCAGATGAAATAACTTGGCTTCCAAGTTTTTATCTCCTCAAGCCTTGCTGAATTTTTAAAAAACGGGTGGTGGAGAAATCTACTGCCAGACTGGGCACATGCTGTGCCTCTTGAGATGAGTTTTGTTTTCTTTAGAGCCCCTTCCAATACCTGTGGGAGAGTAAATTGTCATTTCCAAGGCTCCTCCACTGGACTGGTGCTGTAGGTCCCAGAACACTTGGGAAAACCAGCTTCTGGCTATCCTCTGTGAAGCAGTATGTGAAAAGGAAGATATCTGATGAAAAAAATGTTAGTTGCTAGATTGTTAATTCTCAAGACGCAGAAGCTGTTTTCTAAAAATTAAAGTAATTTAATGGGGGGGAGGGGGGGGGGAAATGACGGACAGACAGCAACAGGGAAATAGGATCTGTTCTATTTCTTCCCCAAATAGCAGTTTCCTATTTCAACTGAAGGTGTTCCCTCACAAATTTTGAAGAATTGATTGCTTCCTTTTGGGGGAACACTGGAACAATTTTACCAGGGCAATGAGAGAACTGTTGTTGGGCAAAAGATAGAGAAGAGAAGAGAACTTGCTCCTGGAAAGTTCTAAGCTGAATTTCTGAGATTTAGGTAATCAGTAGGTAAGATCTAAGTGTCTTGCAGCTGTGTTTTGAATACAATCAGTTTGTTGTTGTTTTGTTTTGTTTTGTTTTGTTTTGTTTGCTGTTGTTTTTTTTTTCCTCTTCCTCTTGAACAAGCTTTTGTTTCATTTGTAATGGGATATTGTACTGGTTTTTGATGATGCATATGTGTGCATCTAAGTCCAGTAGAATTCAGCTGTAACAAGTGCAAATTACTCCACCCGTGCTTACTACTCATCCCAGAAAAATTTTGCGTGTGTACTTTTAATTGCCCTAACATATGGGAGTTGTAAATTGATGCTGAGTTTATATGTTTGGAGCTTGTTACACTCTGCTACATAAATACTGCATTTTGCCCCTATCCCTGCCTCTGATCATGGTGAATGATGACCTGCTCTGGGTAGCACCAAATCAGTTCAGCTGACTGCTTTTGTAGTAACCCCTTTCCACAATAATTAGAGAGGGAATGAGGATGTGAATCTCTTGCTAAAAAGATTACTTTGTTCAATAAATGTCACTGTTTTAAAAAGACAACAATCCCTAGTAATTTCTGCATACTCAGTTGAAATTATTGACTGTTGTTCTTACAAGTCCTGTGAAATATGAGTGAAATAATTCTAGAAAATCCCTCTGTGTGCGTTGTTTACTTTTCTGGTGTAATGAGAAATTACTCTTTTATGTCAGCAAAATCAGTCCCTTAAAGGATTTTGTGGTACTTTCTGAACGTGTAAAATGTTTAAGTTCAGGTAAAAAGCAGTGTGGAAGAAAAAGTTTCACTCTGAAAATGTAGCTATAACTCTGCTTTCTATTCTTACATGCTAAAATGTAGGATTGCTAATTTTCATGTGTCTATTTTCATGGTGTCTTGGTGTCCCAGTCTGCACTAGTGTGTGGTTTATCTTTGGAGTACCAGATGTTTCTCCTTTTTTTCCAAAACATGAAACTGCATGGGGAATATGTTTATTTCATTTTTATAAACAGTACAATTAATTACTGAACTAAATGTGTTAAGAAAAGGCACTTGATAAAACCGGAATTAATAAAAAACCAACCCCAACCCCAGTCTGTTTGATGATAGGGTATGGGCTTGAGCTGAAAGAAAGAAAATAAAAAGCACCTAACAAGTTTGTTTTAACATCACGTTTTCTGTCATAATTACCATGAAAGGAAGGTTCTGAAACAGGATATTGGCCTGATGATAATTCTCAGAATTTTTTTTTTTTTACTTCTTCAAATGACGGTGATGAAAACCTCTCAGCTGCCAACATGCAGCAGCTCCCAGCTCCTGGCAGTGCCGCTGCAGCCCCCTCGTGGTGCACGGGCAGCCTTCCTGCGGGTATTGCTGCCTGCCTGCCTGCCTGCTGGTATTGCTGCTGTCTGCTCTAGACTTTAAAGTGCCCTGCTAATGCAGCAGGAAGTTGCTGGTCCTGGTGCTTGTAAGCCTTTGTAATGTGCAGCATGAGCCAGGAAGGAAGCAGGCTTGCTTTCTGCTTGTTTATGCCACGGGGCATATATTTAGTGTGCATATATATGTGAGAATTAAAAATACCTTTTGCCCTGCACAGGACATCCCCGAGAATCACACCATGTGACTGAGGGCACTGTCCAAACAACTTCTTGAGCTCTGTCAGGCTGGTGCTGTGACCACTTCCCTGGGGAGCTGTTCTGGTGCCCAGTCACACTCTGTGGGAAAAACATTTTTTTGATACCCAACTTAAACCTCCGCTGGCACAACTTCTGGCCATTCCCTCATGTCCTGTCAGTGGTGATCACAGAGAAGTGATCAGTGCCTGTGCCCCCTCTTCCCTTGATGAGGAAGTTTTAACTGCAGTGAGGAGACTCCCTTCAGTCTCCTCTTTGCCAGGCAGAACAGCCCCAGTGACCTCAGCTACTCCTTGTATGGCTTCCCGTTAAGGCCTTTCACCATCCTGGATGATTCCTCTCTAATAGCTTTATATATTTTGAGGTATTGTGGTGCCCAAAACTTCACACAGGACTTGAGGTGGGACCATACCAGCACAGAACAGTGGGACAATCAATAAATGTATAATGTATTTTCTCATACTCTTAAGTAGCCATAAAGACACCTGGGAATTTCTGTATTCTTTTCTTTTCCACAGAAATCTTTTTCTCTGTTTCTTTTTTACTACTGGCTAGATGGCCAGTCCCAAAGAGTGGTAGTGAATGAGATTAAATCCAGCTGATTGCCAGTAACAAGTTGAGTTCCCTAGGGCTCAGTACTGGGTGTGGTCCAGTTTAAAAAGTTATTTGATGATCGGGACAGATGACACTAAGTTGGGTGAGTGTGTTGATCTGCTGGAGGGTAGGCAGCCTCTGTACAGGGATCTGGACAGGCTGGATCCGTGGTCCAAGACCAACAGCATGAGGTTCAACAAGACCAAAGGATGGGTCCTACCCTTTAATCAGAACTCCAAGCAGTGCTGTAGGCTGTGGACAGAGTGGCTGGAAAGCTGCCCAGCAGAAGAGGACCTGGGGGTGCTAATGACAGCAGCTGAACATGAGCTAGCATGTGCCCAGATGGCCAAAAAGGCCACTGGCATGCTGGCCTGTGTCAGCAATTGTGTGGGCAGTAGGATGAGGGAAGTCATTGTCCCTGTGTACTCAGCACTGGCATGGCCACACCTCAAATCCCGTGCTCAATTCTAGGCCCCTCACTCCAAGAATGACATTGAATTGCTGGAACATGTCTGGAGAAGGGGAACAAGAACTGGTGAAGGGTTGAGCACAAGTCCTGTGAGGAGCAGCTGAGAGAGATGGGGGTGTTTAGCCTGGAGAAAAGGAGGATCAGGGATGACCTCATTGCTCTCCACAACTGCCTGAAAGGTGGGTGTAGTCAGGTGGGGGTGGATCTCTTCTCCCAGGCTGCTAGTTGTCACTATGAGAGGACATAGGCTCAGGTTGTGCCAGAAGGATGTTTCATTTGAATATTAAGAAAAGTTTCTTTGTAGAAAGGGTTATCAAACATTGGAACTAGTTGCCAAGGGTTGTGGTTGAGTCACCATTCCTGAAGGCATTTATAAGGTATTTATAAGGTATACCATGTAGGTATACTCTTAGGGATATGGTTTAGTGATGATCCTGGCAGTGGTACATTAACAGTTGGACTCAATGATCTTGAAGGCCATTTCCAACGTAAACAATTCTATAATTTAATCTGTCCCTTTTATAAAATCTTGTTTTCCTGGTACATCCTTAAAAGTGAAGCCTCATCTGTTGTCCAAGTTGAATTTAGCTGCAGAGTTCTAATATTTGTTCTGCCATCTCTCTTGACCTGCCAGTTTAGCTGACAAATGGCCAGAGAGTAATTCAGTGAGAAAAAATGAGCATGTTTTTGTGGCTTTAGAAAGCTGTCTTGGCTTCCTTTTAAGAACTAAACAGCAGAATTCACAGAGTGAGTCAAGGGGCTGCATGCAAATGAGCAGAAGGAGCGTGGAAATTGTTATGGTCAGAAAGAATATGTTTAGTTCATTCCAGGTGAAGCTGTACCCAGCCTATGAGGTTGTGTGTTTGGGAAGGAAAAATTGCATAACCAAAGATAAAAACGGGTGTTGGTCTTGTGAGAACCTTCCAAAGGTGCTCATTTTTAGAGGCAAGGAAACTTTGACAAGTCTAAGAAGAAGAAAGCACCTAGAAAGCAAGAGAACAAACAGATTAAAAAGACAACCCACCTTAGATTTTCGTGAGCTATTTCTAAGGTGAATTATGACTTGACCTCAAAATATTTTACAAAAATCCTGATTCTCTCTTTTCTTCCTTTAAAAATGCTTCTCCCATCTTCTGAAAAAAAATCAATATAATTGTTAATTGTTTGGTAAAAATATGTAGGAAATACAGTTTTCCTGGAGAATATCTTACTGTCTTGAACAGAAAAAAAATCCTCAAAAACAAGTTGCCTTTTTTTCCCCTTTCCCAAAGAGTCTAGTGTATGCATTACTCAGATGTGCAGCCTTCCCATTTTTATTTAGCTGTTTCTTTAATATAGAGTTGAAGCAAAACAAAACTATCCAGAGATTATGTGCCCTATGCTATAATCCAGCAAAAGGATGCCTTATGCATTCTTTAATGTCTTCTTTTGAGTGTCCAGGTTAGTCCCTTTCTATTTTGGAATTGCAGGAAAATTAAATATTTACAAAATTCAGATCCCATGCCTCTATCTTGATGTGGGTTTGTGGTGTTTGTTTGGTTTTGTTGTTTTGTTTTTGTTTGTTTGCTTGTTTTTGTGTTTTGTTTGGGTTTTTTTGTTTGTTTTGTTTTTTTGTTTTTTTTCCTGTGCTTGGGCAAATTCCTGCAAAAATTCTCTCAACTGGGCATGCTGTTTCATCACTGTGAGCCATTTGAAGAATGCTACTGCCAGGGGCTGCTGCCCTGGGCAGATTGTGTGATATCCTTAATTGTAAAAGTTTGTATGAAACTGAAGTGAAGATTGGTTTGTGAATGCCCGAAAAAGGTTTGCTGTATTTCGTGCAGCATTTGCTGGTACTGGTTTAATCAAATTTACAATTTATAGCAACTGAATGGTATAACTTCTGAAATATGATTAAGAAAACTTTAAACAGTATCTTGCCTTTTACATGAAAACTGGTTCGTGTTTCTGTTTAGTGACATTCAACTTACCATTATTTTATGTTATTTATCTGTGAAAACAAATTTTAAGAAACATTATGCTCAGTTTATGTTTTCTTTAGGTCTTTTTAGGCAGCCATTCAGATTGCTATTTCTACATGTATTGTGTAAAAAAAGTTTCTGACACAAAGTCTGATAATATACAGAATCACAGAGTGATTTGGGTTGGAAGGAGCTTAAAAATAATCTAATTCCAACCCCCTTGCCATGAGCAGGGACAACTTCCACTTGACCAGGTGCTGATGAATATGTTTGTTACCTTGCCAATAGTGCAAAAGTATTTTGCTAATATTTGTTCTTGTTGAGTAAATTCCCATGACATCAGGCTGAAAGCAAACCTTATATAATGTAACTAATAATTCTGCATTAGAGGGAAGAGGAAGGAAGCTCATTTCTATGAATTTTTTTTCTTCTTCAGAAATTTCCATTCCATTGCAGAGGTATACTTAGGTGTACAGGTTGTGACTTTCTTTTTCCAACTTCCATCCTTCTGGTAACACAACCCATTGTGATGTTAATGACCATTTTGATTTTACTGGAAAGTGAAAGTAGAATTTATGATCTTTTAACATGGAGCTGTACCTTAAATTTCTTCTTGTGCCCGTAGGAGGAAAGAGAAGGAGTTTTTGCCATTGTTGAAGAGCAGTTATCTTTTACTTCTAGTGGATACCTTTTGCAAACCATTTTTTTATCAATTCTCTTTAATTTGAGCCATTCATCAATCTAGGAACCTGTTTCTTGAGAGAGATCTGCTGTTCTTCTGGGAGTTGCTGTATTGGTGCAGGAACCTATATGAAAAATAGGATATGCTTCTCTTGACTCAGAGCATTTATTGGCGGAAAATAAGGTACCTCCTTTTGTGCAAGATGTTGGCTGTGTCTGAAAGATCCATGGGTAAAAGTAGTTTTTTCTCATTTTCCTGGATCTTAATCAAAGGTCTGCTGTATCATACACAAATAATTCATGGGAACACGTCAGTTGGAGCATTCATCCAAGTGGCTTTCTCACTGCAGGGGAAAGGCCTGGTAAAGGTCCTGTTCCTCTTCAGTCACTTTTCACTATGTTAAGAATACTTTTCAAGCTCTGGCTATGCAGCTACATCTTCATCATTTCGTAGACATCTTTAATTACCTAGGCTATGGCATTCAGCTGAAAAGGAGGAGATGTGGTGCTTCACACCACACACTGATGGGTAGATTGCTTCTCATTTCACCAAGCCTCTATTCTCTACAGAGGGCATTTCTTTAGTGTCATCCAGAAACTGAAGTGGATCAGGATCTTTTAAAGCCTGTAAATCTAAGGCCACTCTCTTTTGTCCATCATAATTTTCTTTGTGAGGGCAGGTGACATGTAAGGGCAGTTTCTGATTCGTCTGATAGTGTACCTGGTCTTTGAGACCAGGAATGCTTATGTCTTGATGAAGCTTTGGACTCCCTCCATGTGGCTGTTCTTGTCAGTGGCTAGAAGTGTCCCTGCTCCTCTGTCTTTAACAAGAGGGTAGCTTTCAGTTAAGCTTGAAGTTCTTGATCATGTTTGTTGTATGAGTCTGTCTTCAGGGAAAACCTAGACTCAGCTTTCAAGGTTTTTATGCTTACAGCCATAGTTAGCATACAAAGGGGAACAGGAAAAGTTGGAGGGCAAGGACCTTTTTTTTGTGTTATTTCTATAATGGAGCCAACAAGACTGTTTCAGGTGTCCTTTCTGCTTGCTTGGATGGATTATGCCTTGCTTGTACAGATTATGGGTGAGGAAACACCCTTTTTCTTCATTGTCTGTAGAGGAAGAGATCAAAACGTAGAGCTAGATGTAAAGCTTTCACCAGGGTGAGTAGAGAGATGCAGCCTGCTGCTGTAACGTTTTGTTGTGATGTTCTGAGGTTGCTCTTTTGAGTTTTTTGAGTTCTTTTTTTCTTTTCACCTTCTCCAGTTTATTAACCATATCATCATGCTTAGTTTTCTTTCCCCACATGATTTACAAACATTTTATTTTCAAGATAGACTCCCAGAAAGAGTGCATATCTGTCATTGGAATTGAGCTTGCTTTTAAAGAGTTTCCATTTTAAATGTCTTTAGATAATAGATGTGATATGTAAAAGGGTTGTAACTCACTTTGTAATCTTTTGCTAGGAGTGAAGTTAGGTTGTAGTTTCCCTTTATATTTAGTTTTTGTGAAGAGGCATGCAGTGAAAGTGAAAGGACAGTGTCTAGGACAATGCTTGTTTGAAATTTTTTTCTATCTCACTTTAAAATAATTGAATTGTGGCATTCCTGTTGTGGAGTTTTCTTTGTTTTTCTTCAAAACAAAACATCCAAATGCAAACACCTGCATCTTTCTGTTAACTCTCTGGTCTCTTCACTTGCAGCAACATTCCTAGATTTCCTGATTATTTTTTAAAACTTCTTTCCAGAAAAATTTAATTTTAAATTTTGGTGGAGGTAATCAATTCATTTTTCTCATTATATTCCTTTAGAGAAAAAGGATCGTCCAAAATCAAAAAAGAAGAGTCCTTGCTGTTGTAACTGCTATAGCTCATGGATAATGTTTCACCATTTTTATGCTTTTATGTTGTCATGGTCTTTTCTTCTCTAGTTGGAGTGCTTCTGAAGCTTTTTCAGGGCAAGGGGGAGGAAAACAGAAAAGCTAAGAAAACAGGGCTAGAGAAGTCTCAAAGACATACTTATATTTGTTTCTTTTTCCTGCTCTTTTTGTATAAATAAATAAATAAATAAATACCAGTTTTGGAAGCTGTGAATGTGAGCCTGTTGAGAGGAATGTGCTCTTTAGAAATGTTGATGGAGATTCTAAACTACTTTGACAAAACTCTAATAAAAGTCTTATTCACATCCAAGTCAGTAATCTGAGTTGGGGCTGGTGTCAGTGTGCTTCTCCTGGATCCCCTTGGGATCCCCTCGGGGTTCACTCCTGGCAGCTCAGTGATGAAGGTGCAAGCCTCTGTTCATCCTAGTTCTGCTGGCTAGTGCAGAGGTGGTGTCACAGTCCAAATGCAGAATGCTGAATTCAATCTTCATTTTGAATGGAAGACCTTGAACACATGCATTGTCCCTCTGTGGCCCTCCTACCACCTCTTCTTCCCTGCCCCCTCCCCCCCAAAAATAACAAACAAACAAACTGCACCAAAACCTGAACAACACAACCCTTCACATTTTCTGCTGCTGTCTGAATTAATACTCTTTTAGCAGTTAAAATTGGTCTACTAGTGAAAAATGAAATCTATGTATGGAGGTTTTGGTTAGCATTGTGTACAAAACTTGGGATGTCTTCCTGTCTGTTCACTGCCTGTGAAACTTACATAAAGTCTGGGGGAAAAGTTCACTTGAGGCTTAAATTTCACAGGATTCATGCAGCATAAATGGGAGTGATAGCTTGACCTATTTTCCAATAAATTAACCGATCTGTTTGTCTGTACAATTAGCGTATAGTTCTTTAAAATGATACCTTACTGAATGTTTGATTGCAAATATTGTTACTTGCAGTGAGTATAATTTTGTATTTATTTCTCCTTTTTCTTGCTGGAGCCAAGCCCACACAGTTCTGCAAAAACTGTAAATTATTGTAGTCAATATATGAATTTTCAATTCATCTGCACTGTGCTTCTTAAGCCTTTTTTAAGTCTAAATTTGGTTTCTGGTGGGGTAAGCCCATATGTGCTTGGAAGAAGGATAAGGTGCTACATAGTGATTTGTTTTCAACACTTCATTTAAAAACAAACATAAGATTACAGCACTGCATTTTCCTGGGATCTCTGAAACTGGAAGTTAGTTAAACTCCCAGTGCATTTCCTTGCTGTGGTTTTGATGTGTTTCTGTGTGAAACTGACGGCAGGATTTGTTCGAGTATGTAGGCCACTATTGTATTAGAATTACATAACCGTGTTGAGTGGTGGAAACAGATGAAAAGACGGGATGTACGGCGTTCCCTCACAGATTATATCCTGCAACAATGAAGACAGCTCAAGCTCTGCAGAGAATGTGGTCACATGCAGTCAAAAAGTTGGGGATTTTGAAAGGGCACGTGAGTTGCTTTTTGTTGCATCTTGCTCCACGTCTTTTCTTCCCCTCCTCCCCTCATATATCCCTCCCCTCTCCAGCTCACTTTTATAGCCAGATGATTGTTGTGGCAGGTCTTCTGGTTTTGTTCTTCTTTCGGTGTGAATGAAGTCTTCAGTGATTTCTCAGTAGCAAGTAATTCCGTAAATCTCTTAATGACTGTCAGTTAGAGCTGCAACAGCTGCTTGTTTGTTGCACACTGGCGATTTTAGAACTTTGATTAATTTCCTGCCAAAGATTCTGCTAAACAGTGTATTTCGGGTATTTAGAAAGCACCTGTCATTTTAGTATATGAGCATTAGACAGATTTAAGCAAATCATGACTACAGTGTTCTAATTAGAAATGGACTGACTATAGTCCCTAATGAATTTAGACTAGCTAATTACAGTAATTTGCATTTACTGCAGGTAGCCTGTTGTCTGTGTGAAACCTGGGTGGACTTGTAAAACAGTTACTGTTAGTAACTGGAGGTGGGGTTCTTAACCATTTTGCCTGCCTTTCTCTCTCCAGTGTTTTGGTGTGCAATCTTGCAGTGAAACTGCGATCCTGTAAGGGATGCACAAGCTGCTCAGGATCCCTTTGTGTTTCCTTACAGATGAAGTATGAAGAAATTGGCAAGGTGATGAAGGCTTTTCATAACTCATCACTTGATGCATTCAGAGGAGAGTCACATCACTAAATGTCGAGTACAGGAATTTCACAATTCGGGTGGAGACTTAGATACTAGCTTTGATCAAGTCCCCGACTGATCATTTGTAATATTTGTAGTCTCTCCCTCCCTCTCAATCTTCTCTTCTCCATTACCCTGACAGTATGGGTTAGCTTCGTGACAACGGCAAGCAGTAGTACATTTTATAATGTTAAAGAGATTATTGTTTAGAGATTTTTTTTGCCTTATGGGCTTCCAAGATGACCATTCAGTTCTTTGAACTATGTTGCAGAGCTGTATGCTTTATCAGTGCAGCAGAACTAGTCATGTTGTTTTGGTAATTACATTGTACAAAATCAGCTTTGCAAGTGTGCTTTCCTTCCCTGATGTACAGTACAGCAAATGGGAGACAGTTTCCCAAGGAACAGTTTCAAAAAATGGATTACTTTAACGAATACTTGTGAGTTTAAAAGAGAATTGCTTGATCATCTTTTGTTGAATTTTCAGTAACAGTTTCAAGGTAAAAATAAACCCCCAAAATTTATGCAGAATGTCCCTGAAACAGTCACTGATACTATGAGGATCTTTTTCTAGGCACAAATGAGATGATACTATGGGCTTGGCATCTTGCAAGACTTTAATTTTAGTCTGTAGGCAGTAGTTTCTCTTTCATTCTTACTACTCAAGATACCGTAAGTCTTGTCAGAATAAAGTAAACTTAACTCTATAGGCTTATGATGCTCTTGTTTGCTACCCAGTATATCTCTCCACTTGTGCACAAGGATATACTTATGCCATTGCTCATGGAAGGCCTAGTTTTCTGGAAGGAAATTCCTGTAAGTTTCCTGTTTCATATCCTTACATCCATCCCTGATATCTTTACAGTGCTTTCCTCAGTCCTTTTCCTGCCATTTTGTACTGCCATTTTGAATAAGCAGTCATTCCTCAGGCCTGTCTTTGTCCCCATGGGTGGTAATCTCCCTGTGACTGTGTTCTGCCTGCCTTACTCTTGCACCTGTTAAGAGCTGGCCTCAGGATTCTTAGCTGGGAGGTAATGTTGGTAGGAGCTGTGTGCAGTGCAAGTTGAATTTAAGTGATGTTCATGCTACACGTGTAAGTTGTTGAGGCTTTTCTACCAAGAGGAGGATGGAAAAGATTTCCCATCTTCTGTGCTTCTACAAAATTTGAACCTACCTGCTTTGTCCTTCAAGTTTTACCCATCATTTGGTACTGACTTTCATTTCTAAAACTTTATTCAGTGAAGTCAGATGGAATTTAAATGACACCGAGGCCCCTCTTCAGCACAGACTAATTTTTTGCAGAGCTTAGAAATATGTAGAAAAGCAGGACTGTAGGAAGGGCCAGTAGTAGTTAAACTGTTTCCTACATGCCAGATAAGCAAACCTAGTCACTTCCATTTACGGCAGAATCACAGGAGTTCAAAACAAGAGCTTAGTTAAGGAGGAATTTTTCACTTGTGGCAAAGGTTCTCTGTGCAAGGGAATATATTGAGTGAGTTCAGTTTCAGATAGCTGAAAGGTTAGACATGTTAGCTGGTAAAATGGTAATACCAGATAAAATAAGTTTATTATGTGATTCAGCACATTCAACACATATGTTTTAATACTAATAGTTATGAACACATTCTTGTCTGGTCTGGACAGGTCAAAATTTAGAAACAACTGCTTACATGTATTACTTTTAATATAAGCCATCATCTCCTACATCTATTTTTAATTTTCTTTTTAATTAGACACCTGAGGTTCTAGAAACTGGAAATCATTGTTCAGTTTCTGGCAGAACAATGTAAATTTAACACTGTTCAGTGTTGTAAAATTCCTGGTAAGAATGCTGAATATTTTGCATATTCCTTCAGGATCTCTAAGCACGACTTACTTTTGTTTTTCAATACAGTGAATGTGCAATGGAAAATGTAAATCTAGTTTCACTTTATGGTGCACAGAATCAACTGGAACTATGCAACGAGGGGTTTTTTTGCATATGATGCCTTAAAGTACGGGCATACCCTTCTTGTGCCACTTCTCTGTCTATTGCTTTGGAGTTTAGTTGTCAGTACTTCCTGTGATGCCTTTAAAAAGTCTGAACTGAACTTATGTGTGAAATTCAGTTTTTTGAGATAAAGTAAGAGCACTTTCACTAAAAACAAATAAAACCTATGGCTTGAGTATGTGCATGCACATACTTATGCAATGCCTGGATTTTTCTTCTGCAGTGGATGCTTTCCATTTTGAAATGTTTGCAGTGTCATTTTTATGCAGTGCAGTGCCTCATTTTCCTCCTAGTTTTACAGGGCAGACACTGAAGGGACTGGCTGTGTACTATATGATCACCAGCTGGGTGATTATTCTGTATTATATTTTAAGCTGTGATGTTGGAAAGATTTCAGGTTATATCATGTAAGATAAAGTGATCAGTTTAAACTGGTAATGTGGGAAAAAAAAAAGTCTCTGAGAAGTGTCACAGAAATGGATACACCTGTACTATATATTGTATATATTGTGTTTTCCTGTAAAATTTAATTTCTTGATGGGAACCTAAATATTTAGTTATGTAATTCAGAGTGGAAAAAATGTTTTGTTAAATCCACATGAACAAGACACAAGAGATCTGAAGACTAGTTCATTTTGAAAACCTCAGTTGCAACTGCTAATCTTACTGCATACTGGGACAGAAAGGTCTTCCGTAAGTATTTAATGTGTTATTTAAATCAGGCCTGTAGAATGCTAGTTGATCTGAATTAAATGCTTTTGCTTAATAAGGATTTTCCAGAAAATTAGATTGAGCTGTTAATTCAGTGAAACGTGAAGGAATTCTATTCTACCACCGTGGACCTATTAATATTTTTTCCTTTTTAAAGAAAAAATTGTCATTAATTGAAATACTTGAATTTCATACAAATCTCCCAAATTATTAGAATATGCAAATTATTTTAAATCCTGTTTTAAACCTCTTTTAGTGGGGTATTTCAGATTTTAATTTAAATAGTTATATACTGTGTGTTTTACTAATTGGTTTCTGTGTGCAACAGGCCCCAGGCATGGAAGAGCTGATATGGGAACAGTACACAGTGACCTTACAAAAGGTGAGTGAGTGCCTGTTACATTTTTAGTTTTCAAATATTCAAGCACTGGTTTACTCTGAGTATGTTTTGCAGTAGATGTTATTAGCATGTCTGAGTCTAGGATAGGATTAATTCATTGTCCAGATCAGATATGGTTTTTATTTTAAATCTTAGTTGCTACTCATTCAATAGCACGACTCTTTAAAGTTAGGAGTAAATTCAATTAACAATTTAAGTGCTATATTTGCTACTGTTTGGTCTTTCTAATGACAAGTGTAATATACCACATGTCAGCCACATAGCTAAATTCATTATTGAACAGCCTTAAAAGTAAAGCAGATGGTTCTATCAAGCAGGTTGTGGTTAATGTCCATGCTTTGTAATAGTCACTGAACACGATTCCACTGATTCTGTTTTTATACTATACTTTAATACATACTAGTGTGGAATCCAGTGGAAAAGCACTGTCATTAAAACAGGTGGACTACAGGTGTCACTTTAAGAGGTTTTTTTAAGAAAAGAGGAAGTATCTCATCAAGTGGAGTCCTTTAGAATTAAAGAAAATAGAACACTTGTGCCTGTGTTCTTTAATAGCTAGGCTGGCACACCAGAGTACAAGGTGCACTTTGGCTTCAGTGGTGGTAGTCTGCCCAGCTGTTCTGATGATCTCAGTTCAGTGAGCAGCCTGCACTGAGCTGCTCAAGTTTCTTCACATATACTGCAATGAATGGAACTTGATGACCCAAGGTGAAATAGCAGTCTTTTCTACATAGCTTGTTTCATGTGAGAAAGTATGATTGAGAAAAGGTTGGTTTTTAAGTTACAAAGGTAGACAGGAAAAACATTGCAGAAGAAGATCTTAGTTGCTGTAATTTCCAGTATTTCAGTTCTCTGATACCATATAAATTAGCATTACTTCTTTACCATAGAGACAGGCTGCTGAGATGATGAAGGGCTACTGAACATGCTGTACCAGCTACTACCATTGAATTTTACCTTTATATTGAATCTATTGTTTTGGTGTAAAGCATCAAACTGCTTTCTGTACAACTAAGCTGTAGCAATTGAAGTGCTGTTTTAAAAGAAAACCACATTGTTTTTTTCCTCCTCAAAGAAACAATCACTTACTATCAGCATTAGTGGAACACAAGGTGACATATGATGAACTACACATGCTGTGTGGGTGTTGGGGGAAAAGCATGGCTCTAATTTGACATACTATATTGCCACTATGTTAAAACATTTTGTTCAAATGTAGCATAATTTGTAATTTTTAGTGATATGATGTGTATGTTAAATAGCTGATAAAGTTAAACTTGTGGGGTTTTGTGCTCACCTTGCTGTCAGGAGTTCAGTTATGCCAACAGTTCTCAGGTTTAGTGTTATTGACGTGCTTCCTTGGTATTCTGTGAAGCATTTCTTTGGTTTATGAATGCTATCTTAGAACTTCTATGGATCTGTTATTTCTATTGATGACAGGTTTCACATAATTTACGTATTTAAAATATTTACATATTAAAAACAGTTGATTGTTACAGGGGATGATTATATAGACAATGCACAAGTTCACTACTTGCTCTTTGTAATCAACCATGATCTTGTTATTTTCTACTTAGCAATCAAAATGAAGATGAGGTCCTGGGGAAGCTATTCCACTTTCCCAAGCATCACTAACAAAACAGATTTACCTTACAATAAATTTGGTATGAATAACCCATAGGATGGTGAAACAAAATGCAGGCAAATTTAGTGAGTTCTTTACTTAATTACTTACAGTCATATGGCTGTAGAGGTTTTGGAAGACAGGAACTTGTCATCTTGATACGTAGATGTGTAAACCTAAGTCTCTCTTAAATCTAGAGGTACTGTGTGTTTCTGCAGCACTCTGCATGCAGCTATCATATTTTAAATAGTATCTACTTAGAGTGCCATCATGAGAGCATTCATGTTCCTCTTCCTTCTCCCTGTCAAAATTCCTGTCAATGTATTCAATTTTTGTTGTGTTTGATTTTGTTGTAAAGGATTCAAAACGAGGATTTGGGATTGCAGTTTCTGGCGGCAGAGATAACCCTCATTTTGAAAATGGTGAAACATCGATAGTAATTTCAGATGTTCTCCCAGGTGGTCCAGCAGACGGATTACTTCAGTAAGCACTTTTTTCTTTGTCTGGCATTTGGAGCGGCATGGCTGTAGAATACATAAAACCTTTAGACAGACATGGTTGAAATCATGGTGATTTAATCACCTCAAGATTTGGTGCCCTCTTGAATATCTAGATGTCTCTTAAAAAAAAAAACAAAACAATAAAACAAGTAAACCCTACATAGAGGTGTTAGTTGCTATTTGGTAAGATATTACATTTCAGTGGTGGTGTTGAAAAGTCTTTAACAGTTAAGTATGTTCCTTTCAAGATTGCATTTCAGCTAAAGAAGCAGTAGAAATACTTAGTATCTTTAAATCATCCTCCTTAACATCCTCCTTGTTCCTCCTCCAGCAAACATGTTTAGTGATCAATCATTGGTTTCCAAGAATGACTTAAGTCAGCTCAAAGAAGGTTTGCTAAATATTTATTTTATATCTGAAAGAAGAAATTATGGAAATAAAGAGTTTCTGTTGTCTTTCTGATAACTTCATCCTTGATGAGGCAGCGTCTATCATGTACAAACAATCTGTAGGCTGAGAGTTTCTGTCCTACATCAGTTTTTCATCCTTGATCTGAAATACCTTATAAGGACTAGACAATTTGGAAGAATGCCAAATAATTGTGCAGCAATAATAAATCAAGAGAGTAGATTCTGTCCCTTTTGCCATGGCTTTTTTTTGGTCAGAAAATGAGATGGCTGACATAGGAGTTGTTGCTGAGTAACTAAATAAAAGGGTAATTGTAAAGCATGTAACAAATAATTTTTAACATAGGTGTACAAATCCTACGTTTTATCGCAGTGATCCCTGCACACCACCACTGTCATCAATCGTGTTCCATAGTCACCTGTGATTTGGGAATGCAACTGTGTCCAGAAATTATGAAAGATCATCTTCATGAGCTTTCAAATTATGAAATGACCATAGGTTAATTGATGATGGCAAGGGAATACCAAGATATATGTATAGGGTATACCACTTCTAATTGAAACACATTCTGAAGAAAAATAAGGGCAAAGGTGTTTCTCCAACAAATCAAGGACTATAGGTCTAACCTTCAGAATGTATGGGTAAAACCATCCTGTCGTCTTCTGTAGGGTAAAATGAGCACATGTAGATATTGCAGCATTAAATTCAATACTGGCTTTAGATGTATGGACTGTCCAGATAGCTGTTTTAATTCTTGCATAAACCTGGATGAAACTGATACTGAAATACAGCATGCTGTTCTGGCATCCTCATCCACTAAAAGAAGTTGGAAGGGTATGAAAAGAGGCACAAAAATAATTTAGGAGTTGGCATGGCTTACAAATGGAGGCTTAGAGTATATAATCTTCTTATTTAAAAAGTGATGTGATTTGATTATAATGAAGATAAAATAGTTGGTACCAAAGATTTCTTTTATCTAGCAGAAAATGGCAATATAACCAGTAATTTGTTGAGCTGATGCTCTGACTGTAACTTCGTAGTCACTAGAATGAACTAATGTGAGGAGTATGAGGAGTGGTAAAATGTTTTTTTTTTAATCCTTTTCACTTTTTGCATTGAAATGCCTTTATGGAATTTATGGGGTTAAATTAATCAGTGTAATGGGGCTATTTCATAGGGGGTTAGGTGCTAGTAGTCTATTTGATATGCAAGAGGTCTAACAGAAGAGTTATTAATCTCAGTTTGCCTATATTTTAGAGCAGGGAGGGCTTCTTGTGCATTATTGTTTTGTTGTGTGGTTTTTTTTTGTTTTTGTTTTTTTTTGTTTGTTTGTTTTTTTTTTTTTTTTTCTTTTTTTTTTTTTTTTTCTTTTTTTTTTTTTTTTTCTTTTTTTTTTTTTTTTTCTTTTTTTTTTTTTTTTTCTTTTTTTTTTTTTTTTTCTTTTTTTTTTTTTTTTTCTTTTTTTTTTTTTTTTTCTTTTTTTTTTTTTTTTTCTTTTTTTTTTTTTTTTTCTTTTTTTTTTTTTTTTTCCCCCTCCGAGTCACCTTTCTAAAGAGTAGATGTGATCTGAACACAAGACTTTAAGAAAAATGTGCTGCAGTTTTACTTGTCAATATTTACTGGTATGGCTGCAGCAGTTTGAAGCTTTCATGAAATTCTTGCGTGAAAGAAGTCTAGGTGTGAAAAACTAGGAGTCCTGAAAGAACTAAATAAAGAAGTTTCAAAACTCATTACAAATGTTCTTTAAAAAACATTATGGCAAGGTGCTTAAGCTGAACACAGTATGTAGACAAAGATAGTGCTGCTCAATGTCTAATTTTTAGGTGTACCGAAAGCTGCTTCTAGTATGCATATATTGTAGAGTTGATACAGCAAACACAGTTTTAAAGCAAAACTCCTTGTTAAACTGAGTTAAGTCCATAGGTTTCCTCTATTAAAAAAAAAAAAAAATTGTTCTGCTGTTTTCATTAAGACTCCTCTTAAATCCTCTCTTTCTTTTTTTATCTCCCTCCCCATTTTCAGAGAAAATGACCGAGTGGTCATAGTTAATGGGACCCCGATGGAAAATGTTCTACATTCTTTTGCGGTTCAACAGCTTAGGAAAAGTGGAAAAGTGGCCACCATTGTAAGTAAATTCCAAATGTATTCATTGTACAGTGGTATGCACCTGCGTAATCAATTAGGATTTTGGTTTTCTTTTATAAAGTGTAATTAAAGGCACAAAGTAAAGCAGTCTTTTGCCAGATGCAAAGTACAGAATAAGTAAAGCAAAGGCATAGTTTCTGCAGGTGAAACAAATGGAAATCAATCAACAGTATCACAAAGCTATCTTGTTGAAAAACTGAGAATAAAATATTTCTTTTATAATGTTTATTTTACTGAACAACATGTGGTACAAAATAGAAGTTACATGAGGCAAATGGTGTTCTGCATACACAGATCTTGTCCAGTAATAAATAAAATATTGTTCTTCCTTCTTTTTTTTCCCAGCATATATTTGAAACATGAAGAATATTAATCTATTCAGTTTCACATTCTGATCTTTGATAGGAGTTTGTTTGTTTGTTTTCCATTGTACCAAACAGGTAGTGAAAAGACCAAGGAAAGTGCAGGCTGCTGTGCTGCAGAGAAGCCCCTCCCTTGACTATGAGGACAGAGCTTTAGATGTAATGGATGACCATGCAGAATTTGATGGCAAAAGTGCTCGAAGTGGCTACAGTGAGAGAAGCTGCCACAGTGGAAATGAAGGGCGCAGCCAAAGCTGGGGAAACAACCTGGATCAGAGCTATAGAGACGAGCACAACCGAGGGCGTAACCGAAGTAGAGACCGTGACAGGGAATGCAGCTACAGCCGCAACCGAAGTCGTGGTAGGAGCGTGGACAGGAGCTTGGATCGAGACTATAGATGGGATCGGAGGGGAAGGAGCATCGACAGGGATACTGGCTATGAACGGGATTACAGAGGAGACTACAGCCCACCCAGTTACAGTCATGGATCCTTATCTGATCCTAGACATGGGAGGGAAATGAGGAGTCGTAGTCAGGACAGGCTTCGTTCCCACAGTCCTTCACCTGAAATACACCACCAGCATGAGTACCTAGGACCACAGGATCAGAGTGCACCCATCAGTGTTCTCTTAACAAAAGGCAGACATAATGAAGGTGGGTATAATTGGGGAGGAGAAGAGTCAACTTCCAGTACAGCATGGGTTTTGGTGGGGAAAAGAGAAGAGCTGAGTTACCTTCTACTTTTGCAGGTTAAGTGTTGATTTTTTAAATGATGGTTTAAATTGTTCTTTCATTCTTTCTGGCTATTTAGGATGTTTTTTCCACAGAACCTTGAGCTTTACAGAATCACAGAATGTATGTAGGT
>VXBN01014843.1:132976-152989 GCA_013397395.1 Sinosuthora webbiana | reverse complement strand
CACAGGGGAAGAATGACCTCCCTGCTCCTGCTGGCCACAATATTCCTGATCCAGGCCAGGATGCCATTGGCCCTCTTGGCCACCTGGGCACACTGCTGGCTCATGTTCAGCTGGCTGCTGGCCAGAACCCCCAGGTCCCTTTCCTCCTGGGCACTGTCCAGCCACACGGTCTCCAGCCTATAATGCTGCAGGGGGTTATTGTGGCCAAAGTGCAGGACTCAGCGCTTGGACTTATTAAACTTCATCTTGTTAGACTCTGCCCATCCATCCAACCATTCCAGATCTCTTTGCAGACCCCTCCTCCCTTTCAACAGATCAACACGCGCTCCCAGTTTAGTGTTGTCTGTTGATTTACTCATTTACCTTTGGACAAAGATTTTTTCACTCACATAATTTCAGTCCTTTTAAGCCACTATGTTCTTGGTTTTCCATTTTCTTTGCCCTTCCGGTTCTGATGGAAAACATGGATTTGATCATGATTCAGATTACATTTGGCACATCTACCAAAGGGTTAGCTAGAAAGGGAAAAGAGTAGACTCTGCCTTTTATAATACAGTTTGTTTGGTTCTGATCATTAAAGAATACTGAAATAGCAGCAGCTGAAATACTGAAATAGCAGTATTTCAGCCTTTCTTTGCTGAATTGGTGTAGATAAAGACAAAACCCCTTTTTTCACTGTGAAATAAAGACTTGTGCTGGAAAGCAGATCTGAGATTAAGTTGTATATAATTTTTTTCTTTTTGGGGGGCGGGGGTAGTTTATTTTTAGAGTGGTTGGGTGTGGTTGTTGGGTTTTTTCCTAATCTGATCTGCCCTGTTGTAATTTTTACAATTTTTTGCTAATTAAACTTTGTATGCAGGAGCTAATCTCTTTTTTTCATTGATTCTGGCAACAATCCTTTTTCCTTCTTCTCTTCTTCCTCTGCATGTAGTGTTTCCAGTTGTAAAGATAATGCAGATATATATACAAATAAGGAGAAATTTAAGGTGCATTTGTTCACTTTTATGTTTAGCTATACTGTAATAATCTCTGGCATTCATATGGATACTTTGCAGTCTTGCTGAAATGTGGTGATCTTTTAAAGCAGAACAACATTCTGTTGTTCTAGGATGCATGTTTTTAAGGATGTTGTCTTTCTTTTTAAGTAGCAAATATACTGACCCAAGTAACTTAGATCACAGGGGAAAAAAGGGGCCGGGGAATAAAGAAAATTCCTTTGCCTGAAACAATGAAGTCATTTCTTGGAGTACAGATAGAACAGGGTCAGCATGCAGCAACTGATGAAAATAAATACTTCTATTAGTGCTCTTTGACCCTTTCCCCCCCTGTGCCATGCAAAATCTGAATCAGAGAGAAGCTAGTCCAGTACATTAATAAGCAGCTCCAGAACAAAGGCCTTGTTTTGCTACTGTGGGTGCAGACCAGTCGTCCAACTGTAAATGGATTTGGGTTGTTGCTTGTTCATATTGTAAAGGCAGCACAGGTATTGGAGACTCGGCTTAGGATGAAGTGGGTAAGTGGGTTTACTGGGTTGTGCGTTTACTTTTTTTTTTTTTTCTCTCTCATGGTATAATGGTGTTTGATGCATGTTACACTGAGTAGTTTTTAATACAATGCATCCTTGATCATCTCTAAAGCTTCAGTGGATTATCTTCTTGGTTCCAGAATATGGACTCCGTCTTGGAAGTCAGATCTTCATAAAAGAAATGACCCGTACTGGCCTAGCAACCAAAGATGGCAACCTTCATGAAGGAGATATCATTCTTAAGGTCTGTTCTGGTTTTACTGCTAGCAGTTTGGCACGCACTGGTTATAGTGGTTATTCTGTACTAAGTCATGTTATAGTCAAGTTCACTATTAAACTTGAGCACAATGTGGACTTCTTTGTTACTGTTGCCTTTTTGTGTCCAGATCAACGGTACAGTTACAGAGAACATGTCTTTAGCTGATGCCCGAAAATTGATTGAGAAATCACGTGGGAAACTCCAGCTGGTTGTTCTCAGGGACCGAAAGCAGACACTGCTCAACATTCCTTCATTGAATGACAGTGACTCAGAAATGGATGGTGAGGTTTAGTTGTGGATCCAAAGTTCTGGACTCTGTGCAAGGACAAAATGGAGCTTATTTTGTTTTGCTGTGGGAGAGTGGTATTAGGTTCTTTAAGAAAAACAATGAAACACAAACAAACCTAAGTAATAGTCAATTAAGCAACAAGTCACCTTCCTTTAGGTGAAAATAATTCTGTAGTAACCCTTCAATTACATTTCAGGAGGGGCAGAGATCGAAGGACCAATGTTGGTCTGGCAAAATCAGTCTTACTTCTTGGAACAAGCAAATCAGTTGCTTTAATAAAAATTTTTAAGTGCATTGGACTGGTCTCTCCTTCTGAGGACATTAACATCCATGGCAGCATTCAAATGGAGGGAAGAAGCATCAGGACAAGAGGAAATTAAGTGCCTCTGGATACCTGGTTTCTATTCCCAGCACCTGTTCTATACAAGTGTGTGAACTGTATATCGCTGCCTCATCTTGCTTTGGGAAGGGCTCAGAATGTTTGGGAGAGCAGGATGTTATATTATTTGGAACAAGATACTTGCTTTTCTGGTGTCAGAATATGGAATGGAAGTTTCTGTAGGTTTTGCTATGAAGTCTGAGGTGCAATTCAAATCCGAGGGCCACTCTTGTTTTCTTTGCCACTGAAGGGCAATGATGTGAGGACTGTTGATGTGAAGGTGGTCTTTGGTTTGGAAACCTCCATGACACCTCAGATCAAAGCCTGCTAGCACTAGCTAGTGCATATGTGGTATGCTCAAAGTAGTTGTGTGACGTGAGTGTGTTTCTTAAAAGTTGTGTGAAACTTTCCTGAAATATTTTGGGAGGGTAGAGGGGTGGAAGCACTAAAAGGCACTTCTTGAATCTTTGTCAAATCGAGCTTGAGATGAGAGTGGGCAGAAATGTACAGTGTGTCCTATATGTGAAAACTTTGTAAATATACATGCTGATCAGGTGACCAGATAATTAAACAAATCCTGCATGTCTTGATTTGCCACTCTCTTTACAGATATTTCAGAAATAGAGTCAAACAGATCATTCTCCCCTCAAGATGACAGATTACATCATTCTGATCTAGATTCACATTCATCCAATGAAAAACTGAAAGAGAAACCAAAGTAAGAAATTGTATTCTCTAGTTCATTTTTCTCATAGTTATCAGAGTTATTCAAATACATGCATTCTTATCTGATTTCATGACACTTTTTTTTTTTATTATTTATTTCTTTTAGTGCAAAAGAGGATCCCTCCAGTAGGATGTCCAGAATGGGAGCAATGCCTACTCCATTCAAATCAACTGGTGACATTGCTACTCCTGCTGTTATAGCTGTAGACTCAAACAAAGAACTGAAGTACCAAGATGACCCAGCAGGTCAGGGCCTGAAGGTTTTGGTTGCTTTTTTCCCTAGCCACAGAATGTCCATTCCCTCAACCATGTTGACAAAGGTGGTATGCTCTTCATGTCAGCCCCACCCTTATCACAGAGAAGAGGTTTGTCTTTGCTTTGTGGTGCAGGGAAGAAATACCTGATATTTTTGATGGCAGTTGCTTATTAGAATTATCACCTGAAAAAAGCAAATGCTCTCCTAGAACATCTGCTGTTAGACTGTTGTCCTAAGCAGATGAATGAAGTCTGATCTAGCTTGCCTGAAAGAATTGTGTATCCTTCCTTCAACTTTTTTTTTCTTTTTCAAGAATTAAAAAAATAGAAATAAATTAATTTTAGTCAGACATACTTGATTTTTAAATCTGTACTAATCTTTGGCCTGGAGGGTTTGATTGCTATCTGATAGCTAAAAATTCCTGCTATTTATAACTTTTTCAATATCTCAATAACTTCTTTTGTCTTTTTTTTTTACATTTAGTGCCTCAGCCAAAACCAGTTACACGAACAATTCTTAAACCCAGCCCAGAGGATGAAGCAATATATGGGTAAGGTGGCACTTGCTGAGTTTCTTTGCACTCAGTATTCTTGACCAGCATGTGATTCTTGGCTCCATGGGTTTGTGTTCTTTCTCCTGTTTGGAGTGGTACTCCATTTGTAGCTTAATGTTGAGGTGACATGGCTTGTAACTGATAATATTTGAGATCAACTTAGTTTTAGAAATATTTGCCTGGAATCTACCTGGAAGGTATAGAACACCCTGTGTTTCTGGGCTTGCATGGGAACATATGCAACAGTTTTGTTTTATTTTTATTAACAGGACATCAATTTACATGTTTGCTTTTGAGAGTTGCCAAATAAAGAAATTGAAGGAATAGGAGTGTTGGAATTGTAAGGAGAAGCTTTAAGTTTTGAAAATGTTCTGTATCTTGGTATATTTTCTTAGATGGATTTTCTTCTCAGACCTTTTCTGGGTTGGATCCTGCAGATGTTGTCATTGATGTGCAAATTAATCAAGTGATTATTTTGGTGAAGAGGAATTTATAATACAGGCTTAGGGTATTACCGAGAATGGCTGACAGATAAGTAGTATCCTCTGAGCTGGAAGGTCACTCAGGCATACAGATTTTCTGACAGCAAAAAAGCTGAGCCTAGTCCAATGAAAGGACTGATTGTTAATATATCAGTAGATTATACTTGAAAGTATTTCTCATTACAAGAAAATTTGAAGGCTTCTAACAAACATTTTAAAACAGTAAAGAAAATAGGTATCAGTTTAATTCATATGACAGTTCATTAGATTATAGAAGAAAAAACAATGAGTATGATTATTCATAACTCAGTCTGTTTTCACAAAAACCTCAGGTGTTCATATGACAGAGGATATTGTAGGTAGGGAGCTACTTTGGGGTTTCAAAAACAGGGACCTGTTTCCCTGCTCAGTCAGATCTGTGCATGCCACTTAGTCACTATTGCTAGTTTATTTTCCACTCTGAAAAATGCAAATTCTCTGCTTCTTGCCTTCACTGAAGGATTACTTCAGTAAATTCAGCCTATATAATGAAAGAAAGGAAATGAGAATATTATTAATATGATATTGTTGAGGGCTTGTAATTTTTTTTTCTTTTGGTATCCTGATATTGTTCTATGCTTGATATCTGGCCTTACTTCGTTTTTCTGTTTGTAAATCCTGTAGTCCTAATACAAAAATGGTGAGATTCAAGAAGGGGGACAGTGTGGGTCTACGACTGGCTGGTGGAAATGATGTAGGGATATTTATTGCTGGAATTCAAGAAGGTACCTCAGCTGATCAGGAGGGACTGCAGGAAGGAGATCAGATTCTTAAGGTATGAATATGTGTCCCTGAAATTCAAATTATTTCTGTATTCTCTTGTTTGCTTCCTAATGGAAATATGGGAAAAATTATGATCTCAAAAATCAAATTATTGCTTTGGAAGGGTGTATATGTGGTGAAGGGATCTTACAGAAATGAGTTTTTTGAAGAACTGTATACCAAGCTTTAGGTTGTTTATAATGTTCTTGAAGGAGTAGTTAAATATTAATAAAGAAAAATGCTGCAAGATGGGACAATAATTTTTTTTGTACAGTGTTTCTTCCTAGTCTTGGAGGGGGAAAAATCGGGGCCATCATAATTTTCTTCTTTCATCTTTCTCCAGTTTATTTGGGTTATGGTAATGTATTTTTCAAGTTTCTGATTTATATCATTCGTGCCACTTAATCGCTTCATTCTGCTTTTTTTCTGGAAACTAACCTTCACATGGAAGGTTAATGTAATTTTCCCTCTACTTCTTTTCTCTTGCCCCTTCTAGAGGTTAAAGTTGAAAAAACAATCTAGCAGTGTACAACCAGAACATTTTATTTCAGGAAGATTACTGTTAATAGCTGGAATTAAATATTCACAAGAGACAATCATTGAATTTTTTATATACATAGAGAGGGAGAGGGAGAGAGAGAGAGATAAAAATAATAAGGGAAGAGAATACTAAGGATTTTTCAGATGAAAGAAAAATCTGTGGTTATTTCTTTTATTGTTGATTTATCATTTGTGGGGTTTTTTTGGTATGTAGGTAAACACTCAAGACTTCAGAGGCATTGTTCGGGAAGAAGCTGTTTTGTATCTCTTAGAAATTCCCAAAGGTGAAACTGTGACAATTTTGGCTCAAAGCAAATATGAAGGTAGGTGCTTTGAAAAAAATGTATGTATATATATGAATTTTCTAGGATGTGCTTTGTCAGTGAAACCACAAATAATCTCTCTTGTGCTTATTTTTGATAGCATTTTAGTTTATCTCCTTTTCACTAGTTGAGAAGATAGCTGTATTTCATACATACAAAGGCTGCATGTGTGATGTGTTTTTCAGAGCACTTCTCCATGTCTTTTATTATTAGGAAATAGCAACTCTTAAGCCTGAAAAGTGGTAAGATACTGCTTTTTCTTCTGCTTCACTGTCTGTAGCAGCTGGGAGAAAATCTGTGTGCCTTGGGAGTCAGAGGGATTTGGTCAGCAGAAAATGGACAGTTTTATTCATGAGCAGTTAAGGAGCAAGAAAAGCTTCTTGCTTTCCTTTTGGGAGATACAGCTTGCTGCAAGACTGTAGTACCATAACTGCCTTTTGCCCTGGAGCTGTAAGGGCTGTGCACATACAAGTATGGAACACTCCTGATTAAGTGTGTGTAGGAGAATGTAGATCTCAGTTTTTACATCTTTCTGAGCAGATGCTTAGGATTTCAAAGCTGTATTTGCTAAAATCACAGCTTAATTTTGCTTTCAAGTGTAAAAAGATAAAAACTAAAATGGAGGTCTTGTTTTAGTCTACAGAGACATCATGGCCTGTGGCAGAGGAGATTCATTCTTCATCAGGAGTCACTTTGAGTGTGAAAAAGAGTCACCACAGAGCTTAGCATTCACCAGAGGGGAGATTTTTAGAGTAGTTGATACACTGTATGATGGCAAACTGGGAAACTGGCTGGCTGTGAGAATTGGAAATGAGCTGGAAAAAGGCCTCATTCCAAATAAGAGCAGGTAAGGTGGCACCATGTCTTCCTAGCCACTGTTAGAAGTAAGATTTTTTCCCTCCACCAAGTCATTTTTGTTTCCTATCATACCTTTCTTCCTTTTTAGTCCCCTCTACAAGAATTAATATATTATTTTGTCTTCACTTTTGCAAGAATTGTGCCTATAAAAACTGCATATTTTAGAACCATGGCATTATGCAAGGAGACAGTGAGAGGGGGTGGTGTTATCTACATACCAGGTCATTATTTGCAACACAGACCTAGAGCTTCTATCTCTGCAATTAACTAAACTTTGAGCAGTAGCTGCTTAAGCTCCTCTTCCAGAAAATTGGTGGTGGGTCCCATTTTTCTGTTTGGTTTTTGCTTTTTTTCCCCATCTTCTTCTTTGTCTGTCCACCCTCATCAAATCAAAACAAACAAAAGACCCCAACCAAAAAATAAAACTAAACAAACAAAAACCTTTCACCTTAGGAAGCTTATGACTCTTGTGCAATAATACTCTGATGCTCTGATGATTAATCCTTTAGAAGAATTCTGAGGCTGCTTTTTTTCTTTCTTTTTTTTTTTTTTTAACTGTTTGTTTGTTTGTTTTTGGTTTTTTGGTGGTTTTGTTTGTTTTTTTGTTTGTTTTGTTTTGTTTTGTTTTTTGGTAGTTGTAGTGTGTATTTTTGTGTGAATTATTGAGTGAACCGCAGAAACATTTTTGCTTAAATATGCTTTCCTAATCAAAATTCATGGGAGGTAATAAGTGTACAAGGCTCAAAAGTATTAAAATGAATCAGGAAAAAAAACCAAAACAAAACAAAACTGAATCTTAAAAACACAACCAGACTGTGGCTGAATTTTTGGACTGTAGCTTATAAGTTCTTGAGTGTGATTGTAATTTTATGATGGAAGAAAAAGCTCACAATTACATGATACATACAAGTTACAAAATACGCTTCTTGTGTGGCTCCCCTGTCTGTTTCCTAGTAAGTACATTTTCTCCTCTCTGTTAATTGATCTGACCAAACCAGCCTTGTTCCTATGCTGTAGTGACTTAACTTTTGAGGCCTAATGGAGCAGAGAATAGTGACAGTAATTTCTTCATTTTTCTTCTAAGGCCTTCATTTCTGAGTTGCCCTCTCTCAGCACCTCTTTGCATTTGCATTCTTTTATTTACACTTATGTAAGTGACCAGTTTAAGACCTCAGGAATCACTCCTGCCCAGCAGCTTGTAGCTGTGGCAGGTCAGAGCGTTTTTCTGACAATGTATTTGCTCCAAGGCAAAGGCACCTGAACTTGTCTACTTTTACCTCCACTCCTTCCTGTCTATCTGGCAAATCGTCTGTTGCAAATTCAAAATCCATTGTTGAGCAAATTCAAAACCCAATCAGTGAAAGCACCCTTACCCTCTTTGACTAGTTTTGCACTCCCTGCTTTCTTTGTCAGAGCTGAACAGATGGCCAGTGTCCAAAATGCCCAAAAAGATGGCTCAAGTGATAGGGCAGATTTCTGGAGAACACGTGGCCAGCGATCTGGAGCAAAGAAGAATCTGAGGAAGAGTCGTGAAGATCTGACAGCTATTGTATCTGTGAGCACAAAATTCCCAGCTTACGAGCGTGTTCAGTTGCGTGAAGGTAGGTGAAACTGCTTTGAGCTGGCTGCCCATTTATTGCTGGCTGCTTTAGTATCCAAATGTCAGCTATTAGAGTGATTTCTAACAACTTCTAAAAATGTTAAATTAGAACAACAGGAAGTGATGACATTTTTCTCAGAATGGAGATTTCTGGATGCTACTAATAACTCTGTGAGAAAGCTTTTTTACCCTTTTAAACTGCTGTTGTTCTCTCTTGCCTCCAAATTACATCTTCCAGTTTTAAGGTTTAAAATGAAAAAGGGATAAAACAGCAGGGCTTTCCTTGTTTCCTCAGATTCTTCTTGGCTAGCTCTTAAAGTACAATCCATATTCTTTAGATCGACCTTGATCTTCATAAATAGCACTTCAATAGTAGCTTCAGAGCAAATAGAACCCGAGTATTTTCAATGGTCCAAATATAATCATGGCTCATGTGGTCTATCTCAATGACTAAACTAGCTATATTACTAGTGATGAGCAGATCAAGCTGATTTTCTGGGTAGTAGCACATGACAGTACTCTGGAACAAAATAAATAGTAAAAAGTATTTTAAAGGAGATCCCCGATGTCAGGATGAAGACTTGGGGTAATGGCATTCCCCCATTAACTCTGAGGATTGTGTTTTCACTTGCTTCGACATGAGCAGTAACATAGTTCTACATTTCTTTGTTTCTTCAAGCTGCATTGCAGTATTTTTATCATTTGTGTCTTTATTCACACAAAACCCACTGTGTCAAGGTTCACGGAGTTTTGATGGATGGAAAGATAAATGAAGATCTGTACATTATCAGATGTAGAACATTATAAATACAATTCCACTAGAAGGAATAAGAAAGCTGTTAAATCAAAAGAGTTTCTTACTTTCTCAGGTGGTAAAAGTAGTTTTCTCTATTATTAGTTGCACAAACATTTGAGAAATTTTTTTTTTAATATATTTTTAATAACTTCAGCCAAATTCTTAACTTTGCATAGTTAAGTGAGGGTCTTGTCCTTTATCTATAAAACCAGTCTTTTCAGATTTCTTATTTCTCCAAATATTTTTCTTTCAGCTGGTTTTAAGAGACCTGTGGTGATATTTGGCCCTATTGCAGATGTCGCTATGGAAAAGTTGTCAAATGATTTGCCTCATCTGTACCAGACAGCAAGTAAGTTGTTCTCTTAGTGTCTTTTTCATCCTTAACTGAGAGAATGGATAACTTGATGATCACAGCTGCCTGGCCACTCTAGATAAGCTAAAATGTTTTCTTTGCAGAGACAGAACCCAGAGATGCAGGTTCGGAGAAATCAACTGGGGTAGTTCGCTTGAACACTGTGAGGCAAATCATTGAGCAGGTAGGGCATTCCTCTGAAAACAACTTATGCTCAAAGGTGTGGTGCTTGATTTGTTCACTCCTAGAACTTTCCGAGTACTCAAATTTTCACTGCCTCTGTTTCTGTAATAAGCTTAATGATAAAGCTGTTTGGACAGCTTCAGCTGTCAACAGCAATTCAACAGCAATTTTGGTAATTTTTATAGCTTTGAACCTGATATTAGAAATTACATTTTCCTTCTCAAGTCCATTCTAAATTTGGCCAGAGGAGAATCTGTTTTACTATATGCTTTCCAAATTCACCAGAGGCTTTACAGTCATTCAGTGCTCAACTTGCTCTTAACATTCTAAATGTGATATAACTGTGGGAAAAGATTCCACAAGCTGTTCTCTTACTTGGACATAAATATCCTGGTTTTCCGAGGATCCCATGTTTCAATCACCTCCACCTGTTCCCACATGCACCACATTGACTGGTCTTTCTTGTTAACAGGATAAACATGCTTTGTTGGATGTCACTCCTAAAGCAGTGGACCTGCTGAATTACACCCAGTGGTTTCCAATTGTGGTCTTCTTTAACCCAGACAGTAAGCAGGGTGTGAAGACCATGAGACAAAGGCTATGTTCTACATCGAACAAGAGCTCGAGAAAACTTTATGAGCAAGCAAACAAACTGAAGAAAACTTGTTCCCACCTCTTTACAGGTAAGGAAGAAGGTTTGTTTTACCTGCTTACTAAGAGAGTAGTGTATGGGACTCTGTAAGTCTCGAGACATCTACATATTACTCTGCATATTAACTCATGCAGGCTGGAACTAAAGAGTGTGAAGGTATGGTCATGAGTAAGCCTTCCTTGGCTTATTTCAAAGTTCCTTGTTCTGCCAAATTCTATTGGAGAAGAAATTGTAAGCTGGTGTACTGCCATTAAAAGATGAGTGATTCAATAAGCTTGTAAATGGACCAACGATAAAACAAAAATGCTTGTCAATGATCTAAATGAAGTGGCTGTTAAACGTTCTCACATACCTAAACGAAAAGGTGTTAAACAGTAGAGAATGGATAAAGGTTTTCCTTGCATTTACCATATGTATATATACACCTTTTCCTTCCATTTTTACAGCAACCATTAATTTGAATTCAGCCAATGATAGCTGGTACGGTGGCCTGAAGGATACAATTCAGCAACAGCAAGGAGAAGCAGTGTGGGTATCAGAAGGAAAGGTAAGCAGTCAGTCCATAGTCTCTGAAGCTATACAGATGTTTCCAAGTATCTCTTGCCTGTAAAAATAGTTCAAAATTTCATTTGCTAGTGGTCATTAGGCTAGACAAATAGTCAATTGGTGTATGTCTGTAACAACAAAAAAAAATTATTCTTTCTGTGACACTTTGGAGTTTTCATCACTAATGCTGGGCTAGGGGAGAATGATGATAAGGGATAAACTTTTACAGGACTTTTCATTGTGATTCTGCATTAGTTTCTTTCAGTTCCACAAAGTCATTCCTAAGGGCTTGTTTGGCCTGATGTTGAGTCATAACTGGACTTTAATTCTAATTTATTTAATCTTTGTTCCATACTTCTTACTGACTTTTCCCTAGATGGATGGCATGGAAGATGATGCAGATGATCGTATGTCTTATCTTACTGCCATGGGTGCTGACTATTTGAGCTGTGACAGTCGGCTGATCAGTGACCTAGAGGATACAGATGGAGAGGGTGGTGCATACACTGACAATGAACTTGATGAGCCTTTGGAGGAGCCAAGGATTTCATCGGTTAGCCGATCCTCTGAGCCTGTGCATCACGAGGAGGTGGGATGATTGGATTTTTCAATAAGACTGAACTTTGGGCGTTTTAAAAACCATGTCTGGCTTAAAAATCAAGAGGATTTTTTTTTAAACAGCATTTTTACTTTGCTTCTGATAGTGTTTTAGAGCTACACTATGAACAGGAAAATAATAATAGCTCTGCTTTTCTGCCTAAATTTATAGATTTGCTGATGCTGTCTTATGACCTTAAACTTTTCAATCACATTTGCAGTGATTGTAGTCAGGTTGCTGGCAGTCTTTTGATTCCTGGTTACTCTTCTCAAAACTGTAAACTTGAGAGAGAGGAAAAATGATTGAATTACTGGCTACTGCAGTGATTTTAGCTCTTATTTTCTTTCACAGAGTTTAAAAAAGTTTACTCCAGAACCAAGGGCTCAGTTGAGAAAAGTTGGTAGCAGGGAGATCCTTAGAGAACCGAGTCCACCTCCAGCATTCAAGCCTGAACCACCTAAGGTAAATTTGTAGAAACAAATCTGAATACAAACATCCTCTTTCTGGAGAACTCTCCAGGGTGACAGGTGCTCTTTGGAAAGAGCAAAAGACATGGTGAGAGACTAAAAACATTTTAAGTGTGGACAGAAGAAATGACTGAAAGTGTTGCAGGATCAAGCAGAAAGAAGACTTACAGGGTAACAGTTCTTCTCAAAAGCATGTGATCTCTAATATGTAATTTCCATAGGGAGTAAGAAAGAAAACTCCTTTATGTACCTACTAGCAAACTGAGAGGCACTTTTTTAGCTCAGCAAGATCAGAAGTAGGCTAATTATCAGGAAAAACATATCTGATGGCTATTACTGTGAAGCCCAAAATCAGAATCTGCCACCTGACCATCACTAGAAATTTATGTTAACTGTTTGTTCAAACATTGGTCAGGAATTAAGCAAGAAGGAAAAAAATTACAGTGTTTGGACATTTAAGTTCTATTTTAGATATTTCTGAATTCACCTGACCCCGAAGTCCTTTCTTTGTGAGGGTCAGTGCCCTCATATATGCTAAATATTCAAAATACAGCCCAAGAATGCCTTGACAATGAAGATAGGGCAGAGGAGGACATGCACAGGGAAAACAAAAGCTGAATGTGAAACAGAACTGGGTTCTCTACACTTCTAAATTTTAGGTCATGATACTCCACATTAAGCAGTAGTGAAAAATTATTTGGGGCATCAGTTTTCTCTGTGCTGTGCTTTAACACATGCAGCTCTGGTAATCCTTAAAAAATAGGACAAACAAATGTCTAGAAAGTCTAAATATCCTGGCCTTCTGTAGGCTGATGTGTAGTCTATTAACATATGCCCAAAATGTTGCAGCAGTTCAAATATCTTTGAAGTGTTACATCATATGAACATAGACCCTGATAAATACATAGGCCAAGTGAGTACTTTCAGGTTAAAGCCTTCTTTTGAAACTAAAATTATACAGTTGCTGATGTAAATTTGCAGGGTTTATACTCGCAGGGAAAGTTACAAAGCAAAGAGGATCCATATGACTTCCCCAAGAGCTATGACTCCAAATCGAGTGATATTGCTGTCAGCAGTGAGACTTCAACTGTATCAGCTAAAGCAGCACCACCACCCGTTTCTGTGAAACCTGCCTTTGGGCGTCCCATTCTGAGAAACTCTCAGTCAGCAGTCCTGCCTGCAGAGGAGGAGGAGGAGACAAAGGTGGAAGAGGAAGGAAATGAACAAGAAAATACTCCAAAATCAGTACTGAGGAAAGTAAAAATATTTGAGGAGATGGATCACAAAGCAAGGATGCAAAGAATGCAAGAGCTACAAGAGGCCCAAAATGCCAGGGTATGAAGAGATGCCTTTCCCTGTCCTGTGCTTTGCGACCTATAGAACAGCCAGAGTCTGAAAAGTAAAATCATGCCCTTTGCATTGTGTTGCTTTTGGAGACAGAAGTTTGGGAAACCACACGCAGAGACATACTCTCACTCGTGTGTATTTGTGTATAAAAAGAGGCAATATTTTAAGTTTTCTTATTGTCACTATAGAAACCTGACTTCTAATAATCCTGTTGCTTTTGGCAATCCATTGTTCTCAAGTGTGCTTCGAATTACTACTCTAGCAAAAGATTAGATAATTGTAGGAATATCAATAGGATGTTACCAATTTGTACTTTAATTGTTTCAGATGTAGCAGTGACCTGCTAGATCCTAGATGCTAACACAGGATCCTTAATGGAAGAGTTTAAAAGAGTTATTTTCTTCTGCTTTCTTTTAAAGCTTGAAATAGCCCAGAAGCATCCAGATATTTATGCTGTCCCTGTCAAAACACAGAAGTCAGAACAGAATTGGCCCCAGCCGATGAGGTATGGTGTATCCAGTTCGAAGCACTGTTTCGATTCTTGCCTTCGCTGGCAGAAGGAAAACTGATCTTGCCAGTTTTTGTTCATATAAGTCATCCTGCCTTGGTATATTAGTTTGTTATAAACTTGTTTTGTTTGTCAAAGATTATCATAAAGGTGGACCAGATTTTTAGCAAATTCTTCAGTGAACTAATTTCAGGATTTTTTTTCTTTTAGTTCTTTTATAGTATTTGATTCATCTAGGAAGAAACACTATATTCTTTGACTGAAATGCTTGCAAAGCCGTTTTTTGCTCCAATCAGTATTAGAGAAGCTGGCCTGCATTCATGCCCTTTGATGTCCATTCTACCTGTGCTAGATACTTGATGACTCTTAGTCTATCCTAACATATATTTGCTGTTCTAATAACATTTGATTACTTAAATGCTTATTCTTTACAGATATGTAGTGTTGCTAGGTAAACTAAGGATGAAAGTTGATACAGGTGACGCATCAAATCTCTTGAAAGGAGTAGTCTTCTATTAAAATTCAATAAGTTCTGTATGGGTTGACCACTGCGTCACCTTACCCTACACACTGCACATTTCTAGGACTTGACACCTATGCAAGAGCTAACACTGCATGGTGGATTTTGTTTTCTCATCTTCAGGATTCTTAATTTTTTCTTGCATCTTAGCTACAGTCAGTAGAAATGGAACTTTTTTCCTAGTTAGTCAAATGCTTTGATGTCACAGTAAATAATCTAAAATGCAAATATGGAAAACTGATATTTTCTGGATTTCTTGGCAGGTTCAGAAAAGCATTTTTTTTTATATAGCATTGGAAGCTTTATAGAAGTGATGAAAATTAATCTTTCACCACGTTTGCAGTATTTACTTACGTGTATAAATCAGTGTTGTTGGCTTTTTACAAGACTGTTAATGGCTGGCCTAGAAGGGAGTATTTAGGCCCTGGGAGAAAAATGAAAGGAGAACACGAGTTTTTCCAGAGCATGGGTTGCAAAAATCATGAGGTTTGAAACTGAGGAAATACCCTGTCTCAACAGATTCTATTTTTTCTATGTCTGCTTAATGTCATGTCAAATGTGTAGCACCACAGTGTATAAAAAAGCAAATATGTAGGTTATTTTGCCTGCTTTTAAGGCTAAGAGCCTTACTGAGAGCCTTGAGTGAAAACACTACCAATTTTAAGAAATGTCACATAAGTTTTTGGATGTTGAGACAGAAGACTGAGGATGCAAAAGAACAAGGAGGCATAGAAAAAATTCTGGGCAAAACTAATTAAGGGAGATGTCAGTTTGGCTAGCAAAGCTGACAACCTCTCTGCTCAGGGAATGGAGTACTGTAAAGCTGTTGATGTCTCTGTGTGCAGGGATGTTTAAAAATTTAAATTTGGCATTTTTCTGGGTAGGTTGAGTATATCAAGTCTGAGCAGCATCCTCCAACTTGATGGAAAAAAGATGCCTCTCCAAATAGGTTTACCATAGTCATGCAATTTTTTATTGGCTAGAAAGGGTTTCACTTGCTCCATCTGCCTTTCTAAGGTGTATGTGGCCATAAAGCGGATATGAAGCACAACTATTTTTCAGTTTTTCGTAACAGGAGTAGACATCATCTCTTTCCATGTTCTGCTATGTTAGCTCCAGGCCTCCAGAACCCCAGAAGCCTCCTGTCAGACCTTACCTGGAGAACCGTGTCAGTTACGGCAGCGATGCAGAGGAGGAGAAGGAGGAGTACCGCCGGCAGCTGGCTGACCACTCCAAGAAGGGCTACTATGGACAGCCATCCAGATACAGAGACACAGAATTGTAGACTTGATAGCACGTCTATGTCTAACACTATTCTGAGGTTTCTTCCTTCGCAGCCAAAGTGGAACAGTAGTTAGTCTTGGAAAGCTGGTTTTTTACTGGGGGTGGTGTTAGAGGGCATGCTACTCAACTCAGACATATCTATACACTGGAACTGGAAGAGTTTGTTTTTTGGGGATATTATTTTGTCAGTGTCTATGAAAAGAAATCACTATTGCCTGAATGCTATTGCCTGTTTTATAAGGACCAAATCCTTAAAGTTTGTGTTAATTCTTGGCATTTCCATATTTTAATATAAGCCCCCCCCTTTTCCTTTTTATTAACGCTGCCTTTTTGGACTGTTCTGCTGTGTTATGAAAGTATGATCCCAGAGATACACTTCCTAATGCAATAGAACTAAATGTGAAAGTGTATTTGAAGAACAGTAAGTGCCTTTAAGAAGAAGCATATGAAGCTGTTTTGACATCTGATACTTGGTGCAAAGCCCTAACACACTAAAAAGGGGATTGACCATTTCCCCTATCTTTATTTTTTATCAGTTTCATGGTAACAATTTTCCTTGCATGTTATTTTTCTAAGTTCATAGATGCATATGCAATATTCATAAATACTGACTGTACATATTAAAGGTGCAATTGACTGTGTGGTTGGAAAAGACCAGGATGTGCTTAAACAGAGAAAATGGTGTAGAAAATTCAGTCACATATTAAAATTACACAGACTGCAAATAATAAAGTATATATTCTAGACAAACCATGTGTATCTAATTTTTCTTTTCAACAGTAGTAGTCTAGAATTGCTGACTTCCATGAGTGCATTGTTTCAGTTCAGGGTCTCCTCTCCTTCTGTTCAAGTAACTAGGAAACATCACTATTGATGTGCTTCACACTGTTCTGAACATAATTTTAAAATCTGTCATGATTTAAAACTGGTGTAAAACTATGGAATTCCTGCAACCTTTTAGAATATTAAGTTTTGCCTCACCATTTCTCCTCTTTAGCCTTATACAAAGAAATTCTTGGAAGTGTCATAGAGGAAAAATTTATTTTGATCATACAATATGAAAGATGGTTTTTTCATGGTTTTCTAAAATAAAGTGTTTTTCAACCCTAACCATTCTATTCTATATTAGAAATTTTTCACCAGGAGGGTGGTTCAGACCTGACTGGAACAGGCTCCCCAGGGCAGTGGTCACAGCACCAGCCTGACAGAGTTCAAGAAGCATTTGGACAGTGCTCTCAGGCACATGGGGTGACTCTTGGGGATGGTCCTGTGCAGGTCCAGGAGCTGGACTCACTGATGCTTGTGGCTACCTTCCAGCTCAGGAAGTCCATGATTCTGTAACTCTCTCTTTAAAAAGGTGGAATGAGGAAACTTGTGCTGCGTAGATTAGAATCATTTAGGTTGGAAAAGACCTCCAAGGTCATCAAGTCCAGCCATAAACTGAACAGTGCCAAATCCGCCATGTCCTTACCACATCTGCACATCTTCTAAATTCCTACAAAGGTGGTGACTCATTCACTTCCTTTCTAATGCCTGACAGCCCTTTCTATGAACAGATTTTTCCTAATACCCAATCTAAACCTCCCCTGGTGCAACTTGAGCCCATTTCCTCTTGTCCTGTCACTTGCTACCTGGGAGAAGAGACTGACCCCCTGCCTCACTACCAACCTTGTAGAGAGCCCCTGAGCCTCCTTTTCTCCAGACTAAACACCCTCAGCCACTCCTTGCAGGACTTATGCTCCAGACCCTTCCCCAGCTCCATTGGCCTTATCTGGACATGCTTCAGCCCCTCAACGTCTGTACTGCAGTGGGGGACTCAGAACTGAACACAGCATTTGAGGTGCAGCCTCACCAGTGTCAAGTACAGGGGGTCAATCCCGTATCTAGTCCTGCTGGGCACACAATTGCTGATCCAGGCCAGGATGCTATTGGCCACCTTGGCCACCTGGACACAGCTGGCTCATGTTCAGCTGCTGTTGACAGGCACCCCCAGGTCCTTTTCTGATGGGCCGTTTTCCAGCCAGTCTTCCCCCAGCCTGTGGCACTGCCCAGGCTTGTTGTGACCCAACACGAGGGGCATTGACAAGGGCAGGCCCTGGCACTCGGTCATGTTAAACCTCATACCACTGGCCTTGCCCCATCAATCCAGCCTGTCCAGAGCCGTGTTAAAGGCTTTCCTACCCTCGAGAAGATCAACACTCACCCCTGGTGTCATCCACAAACTGACTGAGGAGGCACTCAATCCCTTTCTAGATCACAGACAAAGAAGATACCAATATAATACAAATATGTGAAATAAATATACAGAACACATGGAATATATTGATTTAAATGCGGTGTAATGGATCTGAGGGGTTGCTCTCCTAGAGAAGCTGCTTGAGCCCAGTCCGTACCGTGGCAGCCGGAGTTATTTCGGCACACGGGGCTGCTCCTGGGGCGGGGAGGCAGCGGACGGTAGGAGGCACTAGCGGCACCTGCGGGCTGCCACCGGAGCCGCCCGGCTTCCAGCCGCAGCCCGAGCGGACACCAGGACGGGCAGACAGGGTGTGGTGCGGCAGGGTCACAGCTCCATCACCTGCTTCCTGGCCCCCACTCACTCAGGGATCATCCACCTCAACCAGGATGAAGAGGCGAAATTTATTGGATTCACAGGGAAATGCAGTGACAAGTGATGAGGAAAAGGCTGAGCTACTGAATGCCTTTTTTCCTCAGTCTTGAACAGTAAGACCAGTTGACGTCTGGGTACTCGGCCCCCTGAGCTAGAAGACAGGATCTTTATAAGTGACATAGACTGTTAAGGATCAAGTGGTGCTCAGCTGATCTGCACATGACATGAAACTGAGTGCAGCATGTGACACAAAAGCAAAAGGATGGGATGCCATCCAAAGGAACCTGGACAAACCTGAGAAGTGGGCCCACAAGAACCCCATGTAGTTCAACAAGTCTAAGTGCAAGGTGCTGCACATGGACCAGGGCAATCCCAGACATGAGTACAGAGTGGGAAGTGAACTCATTGAGAGTATCCCAGCAGAGGAGGACTTGTGGGTTCTTGTCCTGGTTTGACGGGGCTATCCTATCCCAATCATGACTATGTTGTTATGTCTAACAGCTGCCCCCCCCGCCCTCCCCCCACCTTTGGGGGGCTGTTTGGCGGGGGCGGGGCTGCTGCTTTTCTGCCGCTCTCGCCGCTTGCTGCCGCTTTCGCTGGCTGCGCTTCGCTGGCTGCTTTTTCGCTGTTTCTTTTTTTTTTTTCTCTCCTTTCCTTGCCTTTCTTTCCTCCTTGAAGATCATCGGACCGACTCCGGAACTGATCTGAAAACCTCTGGGATTGCCAGAGCCCGCAAAAGAAGCTTTGCGCCCTCCCTTCACATCGCCTTGAGTAGATTCCTTTTCCTTGTGCGGGGAGTATTTTTTTTCATTTGTCAATAAACAGGTTTTTTCTACTTTTCCTGCGAAGAATTCCTTCCCAAACCCAGGGCTGAGGGGGGGGAGGGGTGTAGGAGGTTTGTTTTTGGGGGACTCCTTTTGGAGGTTCTCCCCTGATTTGTTCGGAACCAGGACATTCTTTCTCATGGCTGAAAACTTGAACATGAGGTAACAGCAGCATATACTTCCAGCCCAGACAGCCAAATGTGTCCTGGCCTGCATCCGAAGCACTGTGGGCAGCAGGGGATTCTGCCCCTCTGCTCTGGTGTGCTCTGGTGAGACCCTACCTGCAGTGCTGCATCCAGTTCTGGGGTCCCAGCACAGGAAGGACATGGACCTGTTGGAGACGGTCCAGAGGAGGCCATGAAGATGATCAGAGGGATGGAGAAATTCTTCTGTGAAGAAAGGCTGAGGCAGCTGTGGTGGTCAGCCTGGAGAAGACTTTGGGGTGACCTTACAGCATTCTCCTGTACCTAAAGGGAGTCTACAAAGAACCTGGAGAGAGATTTTTGACAAGGATATGTAGCGGGAGGATGAGGGGCAATGGCTTTAGATTGAAGAAGGGTAATTTTAGATTAGATATTAGGAAGAAATTCTTTACTGTGAGGTTGTGAGGCACTGGAACAGGCTGCTCAGAGAAGCTGTGGATGGCACATCCCTGACAGTGTTCAAGGCTGGATTGGATGGAGCTCTGAGCAACCTGGTTAAGTGCAAGGTGTTCCTGCCCAAGACAAGGCGGGGGG
>VXBN01014843.1:48280-132970 GCA_013397395.1 Sinosuthora webbiana | reverse complement strand
GGGGGGGGGGGGCGGGTTAGAGGCAAGATGATCACAGGATCAGCTACATTGGAAAAGACCTCTGAGATAATGGAGTCCAACCTTTGACCAAACACTACCTTGTCAACTAGACCATGGCACCAATGTTGCCACACAGTTACTTCTTGAACACCTCCAGGGATGGTGATTATACCAACTCCCTGAGCAGTCCATTCCAATGCTTAACAATCCTTTCCATGAAGAAATTCTGATGTACAATCTGAACCTGAGGCTATGTCCTCTTGTCCTGTCCCTAGAAGAGGCTGACCACCACCTGGCTACGACCTCCATTTAGGCAGTGGTAGAGAGCAATAAGGTCATCCCTGAGTCTCCTTTTCTCCAGGCTAAACAACCCCAGCTCCCTCAAGTGCTCCCCACTGGACTTAAAAGGTCCCTTCCAACCAAGCGCCTCTATCACCTGTAAGAGAGAAGGCTGACACACAGAGCCGTATGGAAAGCATAACAGAGAAAAGTATTTTCTTTTAACAATGTCAAGCTAGATGGGGAGAAAGCTGTCTTGTGCCAAGCCAAACCTACTCAAACTTCTTTGTTACACACTGTTTTTAAAAATCAGTGTGTTTTAACTGAATGGAGAAAAGAAATTGATATCTAGAATAGATAAAATGGTTCAACACAGGGTAGTTTTAAGAGGACAAAAGATGGCCGTTTTGTAGGAATGTTCTGTCCCAATGCTCCATTTGCCATCGTATACACAGGTTGAATTTAGACTTTCCATTTGCCTTGGTGCCTGAGATAAAAGGACAAACGGATAGCAAAAATGCATTTAATTCCTCTATTGTGCTATGAAATATAATGAAAAGTTTCCATTAGAGAAGCAATTTACAGCATTTTTAAGATGTTAGAAAGACAAAACTGTGCATATGTTTAGCTTTAGTCTTCCTGTAATGAATAGATATACAGCTAGACGATCTTTTAGGAGGAAATCTTTTTTGTGAATTGAAGACAAGATAACCTTTCCAAAATAATGATCTGTTAGGTCTACTTGGAAACACACCTGCGTTTTGTCAACTCTTTTCTTCATATCACTCTAGCTTAGAGTGGTTGGTCTATGCTTCACCCACAGGCAGAGAAATAAACAGCAATCTGTGCTTGCAGCTTCATATCACTCAGTTATTCCTTCCAGTCATTATTTTTAATGAATTTTTTGTTCCTGAATGAAGCAGTAAAGGTATATGATTAGAGTAGATTGTGTCCTGAATCATTCAATGCACCGCTTTGCTTAGTGCAATAATCAAGAAACTGGCTGACCGTGGAGGAACAATTTATTGTTATTAGTCAAACACACACAAACAAAACCAAACAGAAACAAACCCTGGTGCACTAAGTCAAGTGTAACTGTTCTGTGAGAAAGTGTAGACAACCTGTTAAGACAGACAAGAGAATAAGACACCTGGACATACCCAATCTTAAGAAATAGGGAAGAGACCCACCTTCTATTTTTTCCACTGTGACACTCACTATGGTGACCTCTGCTCTTCACTGAGAAGGAAACCTGGACAAAACTATTTTGCAAGAGGAAAGAAAGAACTTGTCTGTTCAGATCACTAGAGGGATTAAACTCATATAATTATTACAGTTTTGGAAAAATACTTGTGTATAACTTACGGAAATTGTAGCTTTAGGGAATAATTTTCTTGAAGTACATATGCTTTTTACTAATTTCTGATGCACTTCAAGCCAGTTTTCCAAAGTAATAAACATTCCCAGTAAGTGAAAAGATTTCATCTCATGTTACACTTCTTGTATCCCACTCTGATTGTTGTTACTCTTTGTTGTCATAGGTGACAGGGGATACATTTTTCCTTACACTGGCAGTACCTCCAGTCCAAGTTTGCTTAAGAAACTTTTCAAAGCCTCCCAAATACCTACATGCTGAACATAAAGGAAGCTCTAAAACAGTATAATCAATCTCTTTGGAGTGACTACCAGATTGAGAATGAAGCCAACCACATAGCAGTGGGTGCAACTACAGAACAAAAATACTGTAGGAATGAGGCCTAGAGCCATGAAGTATGTCGTGGAGGGATGACTGTGGGCAGGATGGCTTGCTGGGAGTGACATGTCATCAGGAAGATTGTAGCTGGCCCTGGTGAAAAAGAGAGTGACACCAAGTTGTCTGTACTGTGTTGTGTTCCACCCTTGCACAAGACACACAGGTTTTGTAATCTCTCTCTGTATCCTTCATTAACATCCCAACTGGCTGTCCCCTCATGGCATCCATGCTGGCAGTAACGGTATTTGGCTGCAGTCTCACGTTCACTTCTCACATATGTATAAACTGGAATTTGAAACCTTTCAAATACCTCTCTCCTCCCCAAAGCAAGGACACCTCTTTGGCAAGATTTGACCCCCAACTGTGTTAGAGTGCACCTGGGAACACTTGCACATAGCACTGTGCACTTTTTTCAAGTCTAGTGAATCTATCTCTGTAAGTCTAATGAGAAGCTATAACTTGATGTCCCAATAAACTGAACTATTGGTGAATCAGGATTCTTGAAAGTTCTTATTCAAGTCAACCAGGCTGTGTTAAATCGTGAAACTGCACTATTTGTGACTCTGTGTTGCAAACGAGACCAGATTTACACACCACTGGTGCCTCTGGGATCTCATTGACTGGACTTAAGAGTGATAAGTTGGTTCTAACCAGAAATTAAGCCCAGCTGCATCTAGCCCCTCTGTTCTCTGGGAACCAACCAAGAACTAAGGGGATTTATTTTCTGCCAGTCTTCTATACTTTTTTATACAAAAAATACACAGACAGGTATCAGACCAAAAAACCAGTTTATCTGACCTCTTTGTCCAGACAGTATGACTTACAGACAATTGCCTTTCTAATCATATATATATTCACAGGAGACAAGGGGGACAAGAAAATGGCAGTTTAAGACCATTTTCTACCAAAATAAAATCAAAAACAGGGGCCAGGTATCCCAAAGTACTGTGACAGTCACAACCACCTCTATTATATGGCATGGGAAAGAAAATGGCTGAATTGTACTTTTTGTCATCCCTATACATTCTCTTCCCATTTATTGTCAGAATTCAGACCTGTACTCAATTGGCATTGATATTAATTATTGCTCAGTTACTTATATGAGGGAAAAAGAGTATTTCATCCAAATACCTAACTTCTTCCTAAGTCAGTGTGTTTGTATTTGCAAGGCATTTATAGTGTCTAAGTGAGATCAAGGCTTCATTTAATTAGCAGTGTTTATGTATCAAAACCCACATATTAATAGATATTTTTATACACACACACACATTCTAATGATATGCATCCATATGTATCCATAAGAAATAAAAAATAAAAGGGAGAGGAAATAAAACATTTTTCCTGAAAGAATATAGGTAGAGAAAGCTTAATGGAAGCTTGGAAGTATAAATCATGCTATAGGAGACAAGATGGCAGTAGTACTCAGCAGTTCTGTGACCCATCATTGAAAATATTACTTTATTCCAGCATATTCTTCCACTGCTAGAATATTAAGAAAACAAGTGTTTCTGTAACTCTTTATTTTGTATTCTCATTATACATCCTATAGACATCCTATAGAATTTTAGTAGTAGAGAGAATAAATAATCTAACATATATATATATATAATATTCTAATATCCAGCTGAAATAAAAAGAAAGTAGCAAAACAAAACAAAAAAAAGACTATGAAGTCATAAAGCAGAAAATGAAAGTCTTGTCAAAAGCACACACAGGGGGGAAACCTTAAAAACCAACAAGTGATGAAAGAAAACTTCTCCTACAGAATAATGAAATGTCAAGATTTTGAAGAAATGGAAGTCCACAAATAACTTCACAGCACCCAGCATAGCACTCAGAATTTATAGGAATGAAGGAACATTAGAGCTTGGTCTTATCATGAATGCTTTTGGCTTGACACAAATTGCCCTCATACTGTCAAGCACCACCATGATCTCCAGTCTTCAGTGCAACCACCTCCCTTTGCAGCGAAGAAAAGTGATCGAGAACAGCCTGCAACTCCTGGATAAAATGGGGGAAAAGTTTCCTCAACAATGTCTAAGAGAGAAAATGCCCTTCAGATTTCCTACACAGGTTTTGCAGCCCAGGCAGAAAGAGACTGTCGGAGTTGCCATTGAAGAGATCTTCCAACATATCTTCTATATCTTTAGCAAAAATCTCACTCTTGCTGCTTGGGATGGAACAGCTTTGGATCAGTTCCAAAATGGACTTTATCTGCAAATTGAGCAATTGGAGGCATGTGTAATCAAAAAGCACATCCAACACTGTTGGAGTAAAGAAGTCAGCAGGCTGATATTGAAAAAGTACTTCCAAAAAATTGACTGTTTTCTTAAAGACAAACAATATGACCTGTGCTCTTGGGAAATCAGCCGTGCAGAAATAAGGAGATGTCTCCAACTGATTGATAAGATGACAAGAAAGCTTAAAAACTAAGGTATGAAGATTTTAACCTCACATAATTTATAATATTTAGAAACAAATATTATAAATAACATTATTTGTTCTATGACCTATCTTGTGGCAGTGCTCTAGTTAATTTTTATTGAATTTAAATGATTATGCTTCTGAAATTTAAATTTGCAAATGTAATGCATTATTCAATGTAATGCGGTTTGTTTCCTTGGTAAGCAAGCTGTCTACTCTAGCTACAAATTAAACTCTAAGAATTTTCAGTGAGGGTTACTCCCTAGGAAGATATTGCAGCCTTTGACAGATAGTGACATCTTATCGTGTTTTCTGATGAGAAAACATGCAGCCACTTTCCATGTCTATTTCACCTACAAGTAGAGAATCACACATTTGTGAATGAACTACACATCCCATGCTTTACAGGAATTGCTGGATTTGTACTGATTCAGACTGCATCAAAGATAAAGTCATACACTGTTTATTAAGTGGTCCCGACTTAGGTTGAGAATATCCATTTTTCTTTGAAAGTTTGTATCCTCTTTTCCAAGCAAGTAATTTTTTCACATTTGAGTAATTCTAACATCTGCTTTGTTCAAAGCTGCAAAGTAATTCTAGAAATATTTGTCTATATTTTTTGCAGCAGTTATGGCTTCTGAAGTAACTTCCCTATTGGACAGTGTTACTTTTAATTGAAATATATTGTCTCTGACTCTTTGGGGTCAAGGGGTTATATTCCTTCCTCCAGAGTTTCCAATTCACCGCAACTTTTTTCATAATATTATCTGCTGTAACTTTTCCATGTAAAAGTATCCTAAAGCCATATCTGCCTGTGGCACATTCTACTTGCTCATAGGCATATTAAATCTGGCTACTGCAACTTCAAACACCACCACCCAGTGGCGTGCTTTATTGCTGCAAGAAATAGGCCTCTTTCTCTTTGCTCACAAATTGAACCACATAGATGTATAGCCCTCCAACTAATTTCCCCTCCAAACCACACAGTCTTCAATAATAGTTACAATATAACCACATACCTTAAAACAGCTTGCAATAAAACTGGACCTGGATTTTATCCTTAGGAAAGTGTCCCTGGATAACTCTATTTCAAACAGTGTGCTTTCCCTAATCACTTGCTATGAGAGAAACAGAGCTATGTCAAGTCTCTTTTACCCAAAGAATAGAGTTAAAAGTTTGGTAAAACCCCAACAACTTAAAAAAAAAAAAAATCATCTATCTGTGGCCACCCTGATGTAGATTTGGCACAGGCTTTTGGGTCTGGCGTAAAGAAGCAGAGGAGAGAGCCTATCTCTCTCCCCAAAAGAGGGGAGTGTTAGTCCTAGAGGGCTAAAATTGCCAGAGATTGGTTTAAGCATCAGGTAAAGAACAACTTTAAAACTTTTTCTGATCTCCAGACATTCCAAAAAAGTATCATTGAAAGGGGAAATAATAAAAAGTGCATCTAAGCAAAAAATGGGCTGGTATGAAAGCAGTGATGGTGTATGGGGTCTCAGGTATCATATCTGTGACACAGGTCTCTTTTGCAGGGTGTCCTTACTCTCCTCTCTACCACTCATGGATGCAAGGTAAAGAAGAGATAGCAGATGTGGAGTTCATGGATGAAGCTGAAATACCAGGAATAAAAACAGCTAGCAACTTCACCATGATCCTGAACAACAAAAACGACCAAAATAGCAGAGTAAATATTCAGACTAATTTTTCTACCTGGTGACACCCTGCTGCAAATGTTACAACAAAGTATGTATTTCTTTGCTTCGTAACTAACAGCACTTGAAATGGACCCACCCTGGCACGGTTTCAAATCTCATTTCTGTTGCTTGTTTGGTTTTTGTACTTCTTCAAACCTGTACAATAAAATTACATTCAGCCTACTTATCCTTCTGGTACTGATATCCTTGAGTGGGTCTTGCAAGGCAGAAAACTGTTACTGAAATTTGTAAATAGCATGAAGTATTTTTCAGCTGTTCTCTTGTGAAGGATTCCAGTTTTTATTGCCTAACTTGTCTGCAATGGGAATATGTTCATTTATGGCCCATTAATTATTCAGAAACTTTTGTGTCATTAAGTTTTCTTTTTAATTCACAGTTGTCCTTAAAAATCTCCTCATCAAATAAAAATCTGTTTTGGTGTATTTCAGTCAATGCAGTACTTTGCAGTGCAGGAAAGAACCAGAATGGGCACTAGAGGGCAAAGTGAAATTAGAGACAAATGCAAGAATGTTAGGTGAATGTACATGTGTTTTGGTAAGACAGTGCTTCCGCTCTTTATGAGCATGGTTATCAATGCTCATAAAGGGTATTGAAAGAAAAATTAACTATTCTTGAAAAAAACAAGAAGATTTCAGAAATTATGAACAGGAGCTCATAAAGTAACATTTGATTTCAATTACTTTTTGGCCAGCTGTGAGACAACAGAAATTATTTGTATTGAGACAGTATCTGGAAGACATTTAAATATGGGGACCCTGCAATAGTTATAGTTATGGAAGAAATAAAAAGGAAAAAGAAAATTGCAAGTCAATATGCCTTTGTTTTATTCTTACTTTAACGAAAGGTAAGGATTCTCAAGTGTAAGGTAAGAAAGATGAAGATTCAGAAGATCATTTCTCTTCATCTTGCCCTTGTAACATTTTGGACTAATATGTATTTCATTGCCACTGTGTTACCAGGGGAGCTATATATTATGCCCCTGGGCAGTTGAAACCCTCTGGTATTTCTTCCAGTCAGTATTTTTCTAGAAGTTAAACAGATGAGGCAAATATATACATTATTTTCAAATGGAAATTAATAAAACAGTAAATGCAAAGTCTCAAATCCCCACGGAAAAAATAGCATTGACGAAACAAAATTGTTCCAAGAAGGGACTGATTGTAAGCCAATAAGCTTCATAAATTTTTCCATAAGACTCACATACCAGTGCTGTGCAGCACAGGTCCTGGTCACAGCTGTGGCTGTTCTCATGGCTAGTCTCACAGCACCCTGTTTATCTGTGTTGGGCTGGGTTTGGCTGTGTTGTACTTTAGTGGACACTAAAATTGCCAAGTTTTCATCTATGCAGAGTTAGTTTTCTGGCATAGATTTATGGGACGGGGGTCAAAAGCCTTGTCTTCTGCATGAAATTTAAGAATAGCTACAGCAGAACTGAAGAATGCTTATTCCAGACTTTATTTTGGAAAAAAATTATTCACAAAGCTCAGTCAGCTATCAACTACAGCTGTTCAAAGCACTTTGTCCATTGGTTTGGCTTGTTCCATCAGCTCTGGCTTAATTTTTAAATTGGGGGGCCAGAGGGTGGGGGGAGCAAACTCAAACCAGAAGAAAATCCCAAAGCAAAACAGGACAAAAGCCTGTGGAAATAACTCTCCTAACAGTCGCCCAGAATTAGCCCCTGTTGCTCGTCCTTCAGGGCAGCCCTGGGGAAGTTACAGGGGTGGCCATGGTGGAGCAGGCAGACCCCCAAGGCTGGGGCTGTGGGTGGGAAAAGGGATCAGGAACTGCTCATGGGAAGACAGTGCCCACAGACTGCTACATCCTGCCTTACACCTTCCAGTCCAGTCTGCCCCTTGATAAGGCTAGTCCTTATCTGTTTTCCCCCTCCCAGTTGCGCAGCAACACTGGGTTCTTCCAGGGAGTGATCAGAGTGACAACCAAGAAGTGAGGGTGACAAAGATACAGAGTAAATCCTGAAACAAAGTGTCAGTTCTCAGTTTTAACTGACAGAATTAATTTACTTTGCTTCAGAAATTTAATGCAAAGCAGAGCAATATGAACAAAGCAAGTAAGGTTGCAATTGATACTTTCCAACAAGGTGACTGCTTTTTAATATTCAAAAATCTTCTAATCCTCATATAGGTAGGTATGAGTCAATTGTATCATCATTTCCCACACTTCTATTGATATCATGATAACCTCAGGAAGATGCAAGGGCTTTATCAGTGCTGAGAGTTCCCAGAGGAGCAATCATCTGACAGAGAATGTGAAGACAATCTTTCTTCTCAACCTTCACCCATCCCAGTGCTACAACCCAGCCCGCAAATGAATGGGAAGGTGCAGTGCTGCTGTGGGGCCAGCCCTCTGCAGCCACACACTGCCAACCCCACCATGCCTCCAAACACCATCCTGGATCTTCATTAGTTGTGTCCTGAATTAATCCTTTTTCTCTCAGTATGACTTCAAAATTGAAAATCCCATCTCATGTGAAGTGGTTTCATTTCAGTGGTGCTGAAGGAAGAAGCAATGGCAAGTGATGAGCAGATGAGAACAGGGAAATTCATGGGCTGCCTCAGTTCTCTATACAAGAGGCTGCAAGGTTAGTACATTTTCTAAGACCAACCTTGTTGAGTCCAAGTGCTCACAGTTAGAATCCTAAAACCATGTTATCTTCATCAATGAGGAATTCAGTGTTCTAAGCAAATAATATAATCTGCTTTTGAACACGTAAAAGTAAACACAATTAACATTCCCTTCTAAAAAATAACTGTTAAGGTATGGAAGTGTATTTGTAAAGTCAAAATCTACACTCAGGATATTAACTACTGAGATTTCAAATAGCATATCTGGCCCCAGCACACCAGTTACCAACATGTCTACTCACTGTAACTCTTACAGTCTACACTTTTCCTTAAGTTTCTTAACTTGGTAAACCAGAACCTGCACAACTTCCTCTGGATTTAATTGGAGTACTGTGTGTTACAATTCCCAGAAAGGAAATATCTAGACAGACATATTTATATAAAAGAGAAAGCTTTTTTTCAACGAAGATAAAGCCTATGTGACTTCAACTATTTTTCAAAATATTGCTCTCTCTTTAAGCAATTAATATACCTCCTTTTCAAGTCTCTTTGGACTGAGTTGTATTCTGTTCTGGTCTCCACTTTTTGGGAAAAGCTTGCATTGGCCATAACAGCCTTTTTCTTGTGAATATAATATTTTAATAATTAAAAATAAGTTCCTGCTGCCTGCCATAGAGCTCACAGTGTTGTCCTTGCGACAAGTATCAAATCCTGTCAGAGCTACTGTCACTTGTATTTTCAAAGGATTTATGCTGGACATGATTAGTGGTCATTAGAGTTCAAGATACTAAACAGTTTGCTTTCTCTTTTTTCTTTTTTTTTTTTTTTTGTTTGTTTTTTGTTTTTTGTTTTTTGTTTTTTGTTTGTTTGGTTGGGTTTTTTTAAAGAAAAATAGGGCACATCTCCCTCTCCTTCCCAGTTCCCCACAGTTCAGTTTTTCTGCAAACCATTAAATTCCTAGAAAATGTCAGGATCTATCATCACAACTTCCGTTATGAGAGATTTGGTGAGGACTAACACTTAAACGAAAGTGAAATCTCCCAGCCCACCTAGCAGTAATTCCTCTATTTCTCTTTATTATTGTAGTAACATATTTGATGGGTTTGTGGGTCTCATCCAGCAGTGAAACTGAGTGCAGTGAATTAGGAGGCACAGATACTGTAGGAACATGACTCATTTCAAAACTGGGTATGTCTTTAATATTTAGTTAATCTAAACTACTGCCTCTGAAGCAAAACCTGTGGATTTCCCATGTTACTGGAAAGAGGCTGGTTGGGAATGAGAAGGAAGGATGTGATAAAGGATAAAGGCCAGGTATTTTTAACAGAAAATGAGAGATGCTATTTATACTGCTCCCTAGAAGAAAAATAAATTGTAAGAAATTGTTACTCTAAAAGACCAGATTATATTGTCCCTGAATACGCAGATTCCGATTCCATACGAACAGTAAAACCAGGTCATAATGATCAGCCTAAAAAGTCACCCTTTGCATCATAAAAATAAGTTGCTTCCATGTGGAAAGGTTTTAATAAAAAACATGATAAAGATGTGCTACAGAAACACAATGGTTTACATTTTTATCCTATGCAGAGAAGTTAGTCAGTAGCTTTCTAGTGTTTACCTCAGCCTGGGGATCAGGGTAATATTGTAGCCTGAATGCTTGAAATCAGTGCTTGAAACTAGTGCTTGAAAATAATGAATCCCCTGAATCAGCACATTCCCACAGAGCTCTGGGGCTGGTTACAAGCACACAGGACAATCTAGAGGCCATATGACCTGCTTCCTCAGAGACTCACAGCAACTGACAAGTAAGGAGGGTAAGGCAGTCACTCTTCTCCAAGTGACATTTTGGGAGGTCTGGACAGGAAAGGTGGCAAAATGCAAAAGGATGAAAAAGTTGAATAGGTTGGCCGGGATCATCTTTCTTCTCCAAAAGCATTTCCAAACATCATTTTTCACCTGAATGAAATTGTAAAGCTAACTCCCCTGCCAGCTGTGTATCTATTTGGTGCACCCTTGTGGCACAATGCTTGCTCCCCCAGCACAGCTCTTCTCATCCTAAAGCAGCCAGGAACTTTGGTGTGACTTGCTGTGCTAGATGACACCAGCAAGTCAGCTCTGGTGAGGCAGGACCTATTTGCAAGCTGGGGTCTCTGCTGAATTTATAAAATCTCTTGGGTGTACGAGGTGCGAAGATGGCATGGCTGCTGCTTCTTCTTTTGCCTGGCTTGAGAGTACAGACAAAAACACTGACACGTTTCCCTATTACTTGCTTGAAGTGAAGATGACTGCTTCCCCTGCTGCATCCACGCAGCCTTCCTTTCCTCCCTAGCAGCAATGGTCATACAACACAAACATCATCCTATGCAAATAACTCCACCTGTTCTTGAGAAGTAAGAGTGGCCATTGCAACACCACATCAGCCCAGGCAGCCCAGGGTTTGCTCTTACTTTTACTGAGGCGAATAGCACGGGTGTGAGTACTTACAGTTAAGCACACATTTCAGAGATGTGATTTACCGGTGCTTAAAACAGCATAATCCACTGGCCAACACCGGCTTGAATTCACATAGCCAAAAAAATCTAATAATGGAGGAAGGGACGCATAACGTTAACAGGAACATTGAAAATTAATTCTAAGACATATGATTTCTTTTCTTAAAAACACATCTGCATATTGATTTTATAGCAAGGATGTGGAAACAAAAGCTGTGCATAAAAGGAACAGGTATTTTAGCCTGGTGATGTTTCCTGTTTCAAGAGAATGAAATTCTTTCCACATCAAATGAAGCATTTCAGGATTGCCATTAACTTTCTACATAAAGCATCCCCTTGCAAAGATTCCTGATGCAAGCACCATGCCCAGACAGAATGTGTTTTCCCTACCTTATGATGCAGGGAAACCAAATGCAGTTACAATCTGTTTAGATTTTGAAAAACCTGGGAGACTTGGTCTTAACATCATAAACAGAACAGTCATAAAGCTTGTTTTAAGAGATGGCAGCAGCAATATACAAATATTTTTTTGATGCTGGTAAGTAGTTTCTAGACAGAAGTTAGGCTGCAAGAGAATAGCTGGAGTAGAGAAGAAAGTTCATTTTCCAAAAATAAAAAGGTAAAAATCTTTTTCCATGATTTACTCTCTTGTTCCCATATCCAGTTTACATGTGTTTCAACAGTGTTATTTGGTATTTCTTTTCCTCTTAATGTCTTTGCATCATATAAATGTGTTAAATGTTTTAAGCATAAAAGCCTTTCTCAAATTCTATGCACCTAGAAGTGCTCCCACCTGTATCTAGTCTAATAAAACCTGTTACCTGTTACTTTCTCATATTCATCTAAGTACAAACACACCACTGAAAATCACACAGCTAAAGAGACCTCACATGTGTTTTCAAATGAAAGTTGTATGCAGAAAAAACTCCTGAATTTGGAGAAGGATTCTTTTCTACTAAGGCTTAGCATTAGTAGGTCTGATTAGCCAGATCAACTACAAGGCCCTTGGCTCCATCCCTGCAGTGTATTGCCACTCAAATGCGTGGGTTAATAAGAGCATTACAGTTCAGGTCAGAAGTACACTTTTAAAGTGGATTTTCTATTCATTGCCCCTTGCCATGCCTCATTCCTCATCATGGAGTAGGCACCAACATCATTCCTTTTGGAGGACAACATCACTCCTTTTGCATGCCATCATCCTAGACTTTTTTTCAGCTGCAAATGAGCATTGACTCTAGAGCTACACTGCTGCCAAAGGAAAGCCCTCAAAATGCTTCAGTGGTAGGCAGCACCTCCCCAGCACCAGTCAGATGCACCTGCCCTGGCTGCTCCTGCCTCCTTACCAGGCTGTGCCAGGGGTGGCCACCACCATGGACCCAAAGTGGAACCCAGCTTGCAAGCCCATGCTGGAGCCTTTGTGTATTGGGTTTGCATGGCCTGGGTTTTTGGTACTGAAAGGGCTATATGGGTGGCTTCTGTGAGAAGCTGCCAGAAGCTTATCCCATGTTTGGCAGAGCCAATCCATGGTGGCTCCAAAGATGATTCACTGCTGACTAAGGCTGGGCCAATTAGAAATGGTGGTAATGCCCCTGTGATAACAGGTTTAAGAAGAAATCAAAACAAAAGCTGTTGTGCAATTGTAACTGTGGCCAGAGAAGAGCAGAGTGAGAACAAGTGAGAGGAACAACTCTGCAGTCACCAAGGTGAGTGCAGAAGGAGGGGAAGGAGATGCTCTGGGCATCAGAGCTGAGATTCCTCTGCAGGCCGTGGTGAAGTAGCTGTGCTCCTGCATTCCACAGAGTTCCACAAGGATGGAGAGACCCACCCACAGCCCATAGAGAAGCCCCACTCTGGGGCAGGCTGTGATCCTGTGGGAAGCCCTGTGGAGAGGGGGCCCTGCTCCCAGTCTGGAGCAGCCTGTTCCTGAAGGACTGCACCCCATGGAAGAGTGATCCATGTCACAGCAGTTTTGGGAGGAGTATTGCCTGTGGATGCACTCACGCTGCATCAGTTTGCAGGGTGCTGTTGCTCATGAGATGGAGCCAGGTTGGAGAAGTTCTCAGTGAACTGTATCCCGTGGGAGGGACCCTAGGATAGGAGGGGAATGTGCAGGAGGGGAATGGCTCCTCTCCCTGAGCAGCAGGAGAAGCCACGGGTGATCAACTGACCGTAACCACCCGTTCCCTGTCTCCTTGTGCCGATGGGGTAGGAGGTAGAGCTGCAAGGAGGGACGGGTGGGGGAAGGTGTTTTTTTAAGGGTTTATTTGTCTTTATCCAGCTCTGATTTGTTAGTAGCAAGTTCATACCTCTAAGCTGCGCCTGTTTTCCCCATAATGGTACTTACTGAGGGATCTCTCCCAGTCCTTATCTCAACCCATGAACCCTTCGCTAAATTTTCTCTCCTCTCTCCAGCTGCAGAGCAGAGTGAGTAAGCAGATCATGGGTGGATGCCTGGCATTGGGCCGGTGTCAACCCACTCCCCCAGACACCTTGTCACCTCTATGAGCCAACAAGTGTTTTGGACATCACAGAGCTATTTGAACTTTTGTTACTTTTAACTGTTTGAAAAGAGCTGTTCTTTCTGCTCCTGGATTTTGTTACAGCGGTTACAGTGGTGAGCTCCACTCCTGGCAGCATTGGTTACTCCAGCTGCCTTACCAGAGGCAGGCAGTATGAAGGCTGTTTGCAAGAGCTCAGCTAAGCCTTTCAACAGTGGTATGTTTAATTGCTTAACCCTGTATTTAACACTGATACATTATTTCCTCCAGAGAAAGAAAGAAATTCTTTAGCCAAGAAAAGATGATTCTGGAGCAGTGAAAGTAAGCTGCCACATAGCAGGAAAGCCAGTCGTAATGACTGTATGACCCTTGTGCTCAGGTTTCAGGGGGGAGACATGACCATGGAAAACACAGTGTCCCACTATGCCTGCTAGGAAATCATCCACTAGCCAGGGAGGCATTTCAAACCTCTCCAGGACACCACAGGCACGGTCCTGCCCAGGACCTCAGGGCCACTTGCAATAGGGATGAGACCCAGTAAGCGACATTTTATCCTCCAGCATTTTATACCTACACATAACATCCTACGTTTATTACATGCTCAGTGTGCTCCTCACACTGCACACACAGCATCAAATTTCAAATCTCACTGCAGGATGGGGTGTGGTTTCAGCATGAATGCCTGTGGTGAAACTTACTTTTAGCAGAAGGGAGTTGACAAATAAGTTAAGGTATTCTTCATCTGATTTATGCTGAGATATCCCAGACACCTCGGGCAGAAGTAAACTAGGACAAACACATATTTTCACACTGCAAGTAGAGTTCATATTTCACAGGGGCATGAAAACCCACACATTTAATAAGTGGAAAATTCTTTCCTCTATCTGAAATAATTTAAAGTTCTCTTTTTACTGTGCTCTCATCCATCCTTAGCATTTGATAGAGTTGATAGCATGGCTGTAGTGCTGATGATTTAAGCATAAAAGAAGCATTACGATTTTGCATTTTTTCCCTACAGTAATCTTTCAAAACATTGCTCTGGGTTAAGAAATAAAGTTAGTGGGATTTACAGGCTAGCTTACTGGTACAACAGCAAGAAACCAATTTAGGTTAGCTTAGATTAGGGTAGGGTAGGTTGCGCTAGGCTGAGCTCAGCTGGGCTGAAGGTCAGGGCAAATGCAGTGGAGATATTTGCGTTTAAAAACTTCTTTCTCCGGAAGTGCAGTGCTGTTCCTGCTTAGTGCTACATATGGTGACGTCATGGGGTGGGGTAAGAGGAAAGAGGAGGGGTGATCTCTCAACAAACAGCTGTTGCAGCTGCAGAGAGGAAAAAGGAGAAAGCTCAGGAACAGCAGCAGCCGCAATCTGACCCCTGCAACAGGTAATACTTGAGTGCAGGTGACACAGACCGCTCAAATGCAAAAAGGATAGGGGAAAAAACAGTGGGTGGGATGTGCGTGTGGGAGAAAAGTACAGCAGCTGTACTCAGCAGCTCTCTTCTTCCTGAAATACAGGGCTTGCAGTGTGTCACAGGTGGGAAGGGGAAGACACAGAAGTTCAGACCAACATGACTTAATGTGACTTAGAAGGAAACCATGTCAGCAGAGGGAATTTTCTAGCAGATCTTGCCTGGAGAAAAAAAAAAAAAAAAAAACCCAAAAAAAAACCCAAAAAACCAAACAACAACAACAACAACAACAACAACAACAAAAACACAAACAAACAAAAAACAAACAAACAAAAAAAACAAACTACGAAAAAAAAAGGAACATTGCTCTCTGGTTTCAGCATGAGGGCTGGTTCCTCATGTGTGGTCAGCCAGCACGGGCACATGGGAAGGCGGCGAGCACAGGAGTCCTGAGGGGCAGGGAAGTGCTCTGTGCATGCAGGCCTGGGTGGGACCCTCCATGTGGGACAACCCTGAGAGCAACTGGAGTGTGGCCTTCATCCTGGCACCCTGCAAGGGACACATAAATGGGGCAAGGGCTGACCTGATCTGGGTGCCTCTGTTGTGCTGTCCCCTTAGCTCACGGGGGAGCATGGTCCTGGCCACCCTTAAGACACTGAGGGCACTTACCTCCATGCTTGCCTTGGATGATAATTACCACAGAGACACACCAAACACCTTTGTGATAATAATAATAAAATGCAACAGTTACACTTTGTGAAATTTCTGCCAAGGAAAGACATCAGGCTTTGCAACTAAAATGATAAAATCTTTGCTGTGTGTGCTAGCTCTGACATTTCTTGTATTTCATCTAGTTTTCTGGGTTTTGAGCCTACAAAAAAAGCAGATAAGTTTTCTGCTAAGTGAGGTTGATATTACATAATGTAAGTGCATCCCTAGCATTTCAATCTATTTGGCATAAAATCAGCCACAGTAAATAAGGTGAAACTGAAAATTAAAACAGCAGACAGAAAGTGCAGTCTTCTGGGTCTATCTCCTGCAAGATCTACATTTGCTTCTTTCTTCTATCATCAATGCTGGCAGAGTGCTATGACCACAGTCCCCCTGCAATGCCTTCAAATGAAAGAAACTTGAAACTTAAAGCAAATCACACAGCAAGGAAGTGATGAGGCAGCAGGTCAGGCACCAGGGTGGCAAAATGAGGTTTGGAAGACTAGCCAGTAAGTCTGAGGCAGCCTCAGGGACAGAACCACTACCTGATGGATAGTCTGTGTTTTGTTTGCAACAGTGCTGCAGAAGCAGGTACTGGGAGTGAAATGTGGAATCATCCTGGCTGTGAACTGATGGGAGCAGGGAATCTAAATAAAGACCATCTGTTCTGCCCTTCACATTTCACATAGAAGCCCATGCCTGAATTTTGTGTTCTGACACACAGCTGTTGGGACAGGGAAATATCTTCAGCCCACTTCTGTTTCTATGGGTAGAGAGGTCAGGCTTTGGATGAGAAGGACTTTGGTGAAAAGTTGCATTTGAGCTTCCCCTTATCACACTGAAATCATCTTTCAGTCTCTTCAGATTTCTTCACTTCTGTGATAAGCTTTTGTTTGGTCTTAGGCATTTTTTGTGCAGGGATTAATAACATAGGTGGAAAAACTGTGATGCATTCTCAGATCAGGGCTGTTTCTTCACAGTGGAGAGTTTCAGCAAGGGAGGGAACTGCGCTGCTCACAGCTCTGGGGTCAGTATCTGTCTGCCATGTAACACTGGCACACTGCCTGGCACCACATCTCTACACTCCTTGGGGAACATGGGGCCCTCCATTAGTGTCAATAGTCTGTACACATTTCAGGAGTCACTGGTATATTTTAAAGATGATGTGTTCTAACATGCAACAGCTGCCACACTGCCAAAACACTAATGTGAGGCTGTGTTTACAAATGTTACTCCCTGTTTAGTCAAGATTAAGTACCTTAAGAATTGCAAAAACAACAGTTTTGTAGCCAGCCAATGCAGGAAGAGTTTGGAAAATACAACGGAATCACTGAAAGACAGGCTCTGAGGATGACAGACAGATGTAGCAAACTAAACTTCAGAAGAGAGAAACCATATGCTCAGCTTGCATCCAGTGTGCAGCCCTCACTGCCGTATCAGACCAAAGAGAGTGGTGGGGCTGCTGACTGGAAAGCCTCAAGATTTTCATGTCTGTTCCTGTAACTTCCATACAGTAATTTCTACCCATCCAGTAATAAGGCTGTTTCTTAACACAGAACAATGTTCTTATTTTTTTGTCTTTTTTTTTAATATATATTTTCCCAATTTCTTATCACAAGATGGAACAAAGTGTCATTCAGTAAGAAAACAGATGGAATTTGGGTTAAATATTAATTGATCTGACTGGACTTTAGATCAATTCAGTTGTATCCTACTTTTCCCAAAAGGAAGATATATATGGAATAGATTCCTTTGTTTGAGTCCTTATATATCTTATTTTCACGGTATCAAAGGACAATGATGTCTTTTGGGAAATATTTTATTCCCACAAATCTTTTTGTGCTTTTACAAGTGATGGTGTGAATAGCTATCATCCTACATAACTGGAAGAGAGGAAGATAACTTTTTATGACCTCCATAGGATTTACTAACAATAAAAATTTAGAAGATCAGTTTATCAATTTAAATAACTGTATTGTTACTTATGGTCCAATCAATGCTAGGAATGAAGTATAGGCATTTATCAAATTTAGATATTTTTGAACAGAGAAATTTATTCCATTTGTTAATATACAGATATAAATGAAGTGAAGTTTTTTGGCAGAGACATACCACAAGAACACACAGGATCAAGGCACAACTTGAAGAGAATACTACTTACTAGGGCAGGAAATTAATAGGTTCAACACAGGAGATAAATTCTAGTACGAAATTAACAAGTTAATTTCCTAAAAAGTAGTCTTACAGCTGGAGGACAGGTAAACTTCTCTTTTCAGAATGGACCAGACAAAACTACACTTATGGGAAATTAGGTATATTCAGAGCTTATGAAGTTTTGCAAAAAGACAGATTGTCCATGAAAATTAGGTAAGAATAACTGCAAAAGTTAGTCTTTTCCCATAGGAGAAGACTGTGTTTACTAAACGCAGCTTGAATCCAGAAATTAATGGAGTGTCTTTGTTCAGATACTTCTTCCTCTGGAGGCACAACTTTCACTTTATGGCCACAGATCACCCTAATGATTGGTGGGAACTCTGAATATTTTTCTGGGCATATCCTAAGTATAGCAACAAAGGGAGCCTTTAATCCATTAGACATAGTTCTGTCCTGGGACCTCTGAGAGACACACACAGTTTTCACTGATCTGTTTATATTTCACAGAATCTAAGAATAGTTTGGGTTGGAAGGGACATGAAAAATTAGGAATTGTTAACTGTCTTAAAACTTAAGAACTGTTAAGTTCCACTCAGATTCATCTAGTTCCAACTCTCCTGCCATGGGCAGGGACACCTTTCACTAGTCCAGGTTGCTCAGAATGCCATCCCTCTTGTGGCCTTTGAACACTGCCAGGGATGGGGCATCCACAGCTTCTCTGGGGAACCTGTGCCAGTGCCTCACCACCTTCACAGTAAAGACTCCTTCCTTAATATCTAATCTTACCCTGCCCTCTTTCGGTCTGAAGGCATTCTCCCTTGTCCTGTCACTACACGCTCCTGTCAAAAGTGTCCATCTTTTTACATTTGCTTCAAGTACTGGAAAGCCACAATTAGGTCATCCTAAAACTTTCTCTTCTCCAGGCTGAATAACCCCAATTCTCTCAGCCTTTTTTCATAAGAGAAGTGCTTGATCCCTCTGATCATCTTGTTGACCCTCCTCTGGACTTACTCCAAGAAATTGATGTCCTTGCTGTGCTGGGACCCCAGAGCTGGATGCAGCACTGCAGGCGGGGTCTCACCAGAGCAGAGCAGAGGGGCAGAATCCCCTCCCTGGCCCTGCTGCCCATGGTGCTCTGGATGCAGCCCAGGACATGTTTGGCTTTCTGGGTTGTGAGTGCCTATGGCTGGGTCATGCCCAGCCTCTCCTCCACCAGCACCCCCAAGTCCTTCTTGGCAGGGCAGCTCTCAACTTCAGCTCTTTTCCTTTGATGTATTAACATGTCCAAAGAGGGTGCAATTTCTTACAATGTTGTTGTAAGTCATATAGCTTATTATTTTCGTTTTCCACAGATTTACCATGAACATGTACCTATTTGTGTATGACTTAATGCAATTCTGTGGACATTCTTGGATATTTACAAATATGATCATCAGGTTCATGACATTTGGAAAAGGTAAGGGTCCTTCTCCATTTTCCTTGAACATTTTAAGCAACAGTGACAGAAACACAGAAATGTCAAATTTAAATTAATAAAATTAATTTAATTTTATTAATAAAATTAAGATTCTGAACATGTGTATGTCCAATACCAGGGACTGTAATTCAATCCGAAAGACACTCCATTAAAAAGGCTGAACAAATTATTTGTGCCTATCTTCTACCCTTGTCATATGAATGAAGCTCTTGTTTTGCTAATGAACTTTAATATTCAGTGGCATACTGGCAACCTTTGAATTAGACATAGACCTAAATGTTACTAGGTCCAGTCATTATGGCAAATATTAATCTTACTGAAGCCACCAGGAGAGAATATCTTTGTGGTTATTGCACATGATTCTATCTCTAAAAACATGCAATACATTTTTCTTTCTGTTGCCTGGGGTTAAGACACAAAAATAGAAAACTAGTGGCTGGAAACTTAAAATTACTTATAATGGTGGACAGTTGTCCATAAAATGCCTACTTTCTGGACTACTTGTTTTTGGCAGTGCAGATACAGGCAGGAACTCAACATCTGCTAGTGTTTAGAAATTCCTCATGCATTTCCTCAACATTTTCTCCTATTTAGAAATACCCTAAAGCAGTATCTCTAAACCAACACATCCTGCACAGTGTTTGCCCATGCATTAAGTATAGGGATTCTTTTCTCAGCTTCCTGCCTCTCTGTCAGAGCCACACACACAGAGCGGATTGCTTCCTCCATTCCCTGAAGATTTTCTTCTGCTACCCAGAAGTTTGGTATTGTGTGAACTTTATTTCTTGTCATCTCCAGTGATGATAGTGTAAAAGCAAACTCAGTAGCTGCTCCAGACGTTTTTATAACCATCCTCTAATCTTCCCCTTAATTTTGTCTGTAGATTCACTGGCTGACACGTTTCACTCCATAGGACTTGTAATGCGCCTTTGCCAGCTGTTATCTGTATTGGAGATTCTACACATCCTCATTGGCATTGACAAAAGCCGCCTCCTTCCCAGGTTTTTGCAGGTAAGTTCATTCTCAAGACTCTTCTTTCATGACTGACACACATCAGCCATGGTTGCCCCTGGGGACAAGCCCAGGCTGAACTACCCTGAATCTTGCACCTCTACCCTTCCTCAGGCAGCCTGGTTTGCTGATAGTTCACTAGTGCAGGAATTTCTTCCTTAGAACTGGGCTGGTTGGAAAAGAACTGTCCTGTCANGGACCCAGAAAATGTCCAGATGAGTGGCCACCAGCAGAAATTGGTCAGTGGCTAATTGCAGTGATCAAATTAGATGGCTCAAGCTCCCCTGGAGTTTAAGTTTCTCCCTACATGATCTTCCAGCAACCCTGCAGTCCCTCCAAGTTATCTTCCCCTCCTTCCAGAGGTGATACACTCTTTTCTTTTTCCCTTACTTTCAGTAAGTTCTCTGTTTAACCACGCTGGTCTTATTCCCTAGTAGTTTGTCATAGGTTCAGCTGTAGGCAGAAAACCAGCCAAAACATCACATGCCATAGCAGAAAGTAAGATGATACTCTGACGTTTTCCTTGCCATGCTATTTTTTTTTCTTTTGGGTGCTAATCTCAGGTTTTGTTATTTTTTCTTAATGCATGGGAAATAGCAAAATGATTACTTGAATTTACCTTCAAACCTTTTCAATCTTTAGTATTTGAATAACAGTGAAACTCATATTTCTCTCAGCAGTCAGAAGGCAGAAGACCAAGAGTAGTTAGTTATGTTTTTAGTTTTCTGGATAGCACATTTTTGTCAAATGACATATTAATGGGTGAAGATGTTCCTCTTTTCAAATCTCCATTAACTAATTGTCTAAATAACTAAATAACTAATTGACTAATACAGATCTCTGTTCTTTACACTGCCCCGTAAGTATGGCAGCAAATCAACCAAAATGCAAATAACTGCTTTTCCCTGTCTAAATCCACATGCTTAGATCCTAATCTAGGGGAGAAAGAAGACTCCTATCTACTATGACCTGTAACAAATCTCACATGTCTTGGAAAGAAGAGCAGCCTGCTCTTAGTCATTAAAGCAAGCCTTGTCCTGGCAGAGTTTACACGTTCCCTAACCCTGACAGAGTCTGTTTCTTTCCTAGGCAGACTTACACAAGGTAGAGATCAGGGAAGCCTGCACAAACACTGTTTTCTGTTTCCACAAATGACATTAGTATAAAACGGATTTTCTGAGCAAGAAAACTGTGACCTTTCTTGGGCAGTGCAGTTAGTGCAGTGGTCTCCTTGCCAGCACGGAGAGGCAGCTCTGGGAACCATATGGCATTGTGACTCTCAGTGTTCACCTCACTCAAGTATAGTTTTGGATCCTTACTTGGTTCTTTCCCCAACTGCACTCTCACCGTGAACAACTCTCTTTTCTTGATGATAGCAGCAGTCTCATGCTGTCCAAACAAGATGTGCAAGCTCTTTGGTGGAGACTCTGCTGTCCTGTGGGTTACTCATTTTTGCTGACAGTGTAGGTTAAGCAGCTGTGTGCCAACACTACTCCCACATGCCTCATCACGCTTTCTTCACTGCCTCTCAGGAAGAAAAAAACGGTATATTTTCCACAAAGAACTAGGGAAGGGCAGTTAGTTAAGAGGTGTTTACCTTGCTGCAGCTTACTAGACTGCTGCACAGTCAGGACACTGATAAAGGTGCAAGAATTTGACAGTGGCTGCCTGGTTCTGTGCTCCCATCACTTATTCTGACTCTGAGCTTAAAACACACCCTTGTATGCAACCCTCATAACAGGCATATGCACACACATCCACAGTGAAGTTCAGCTTGGGTGATCACTGGGATGAGAGAACAGCTGGCTCAGGCAATTTTAGGGAAGCACATGGGTGGAGGTACAAATCAACATTGAATAAAACAAGCTGTGAAAGGGCCCCGTGGTGGCAGGTTGTTCTGTAGGCATTATAGCAAATACAAGATGTAAATGAATCCTTGGAGTGAAAGATTTCTGCCTAGTATTGCATTTGTTGTGGTTTAGTAGCATTTAAGAAAAACACTTTGAGATACACTTTGAGATAGTGGAAAAACAAACTCACAGGAGTCTTTTGGAAAAACTCATTGAGGGACAAAGTCTCAGGCCACCAGGCACCTGAGAAGAGCAAGGTAGGTCAAGGCTGAGTCACACCATGAAAGAAAGATGAGTCCTGTGTGATGGATGTGCTGCGGTAAGGTGAGGCAGGTGTGGTCACAGAGCTCATGAAAAGGGATGTCTCTCAGGCCATTTACACCTTCAGTAACTGGAGGACGGCAGGAGAACATGTCACATGTCACTGCAGCCACCAAAACAGAAGGTAATGAAATGTGTTAGTCTGGCTAGGGAATAAAGGCTGACAGGACTGGTGCCACAGAAAGGAGAGAGGAATGGTCTAAGAAAATACTGGTGTTTTTGTGAAACAAAGAGCAGTTCTTCAACCTGTGCAAACAGATTGGATTTACCAAACTAAAAGCAATGTGCTATGGTTTTGTGATAAAAATGTAATTTTTTAACTTTAAATATTTTGTGGCACTTTTCTCACTTTCTTTTTGTTACTTTTGGTTGTGTTGGTGGTTTTTTGTTTGTTTGTTTGTTTTTTAAATACACTAAATTGAAGAAGTATGTAAGTATTTCAGGTACCGAATATGAAATTGCAGTCATGGTTATTAAAAAATGGAAGTGAATGTGCTGTTTTCTCTAGCCAAATTTGCTGTTTTGCTTACTTCATTAAAAAACTCAGTCTGCCTTGCAGAAATTTATATCATTCTACAGAACTTGCTGTATCCTATCAGAGATCAGTGTCAGAAAAGGAAGGTAATTCCAATTTGATTTTTAAGAAGGAATGAAAACTGAAAACATTGTATTTATGCTTTGTGATATGTTAGCACGTACTTCCTTTTCACGAATGTGAAAACATAGGACTTGTAGTTTTGTGTTTTATATTTTTTTTACTTTAAAGCAAGAGAGTAGCTACAGAGAATACCACATCCTTCATGCAAGGACAGATGCCCATCCAGGAAATGATCCATGGCTGAGCAGCAGCACATGCATTTTATCTATGTGTGTGTATTTATAAATGTACATGACTTCATGTATATATGCATACAGGTATGTATGTGTGTACATATATCAACACAATATCAACGTATACTACTCTTCTCCAAGAAGCGCCCAGCCTCTTCACTTGCAGAAAATGTCCCCCAGCCTTTGACTAATCCCTGCATTTAACCTTCGATTTGTGTGGGTTACCTAAAGCTAGGAGTGCTATGAAAGGAAACAGAATAAAGGCAAGCAGGCAGGCAACCTCCTGATTTATACAGAAAAAGAGGTAGGATGCCACTGTCTGTCCTCACGGGAACATCACAATTGTCCTGAGCAGCCAGCTCTGTGTCCTGCCCCACAGATGTGCTGCAGACCAAGGCCACATCCTTCCAGTTTCAGTGTCTGGTGGCTGCTTTGTGCAGCCTATTGCTTGCCAGATGAGACTGCAGCTGACAGGAACAAAATACCTCAAGGTGATTAGTTTGTGCCATGTCCAATTTCCTGCTCTTGCAGGTGCTTAATATACTTTACAGTCTGATTACCGAGTTCCATCAGGTGTAATGTGCATGCCTCCATTGCTCCCCTTTCCCAATATGAATATCTGATGAAGGAAATCTGCTGAGCCCCAGGTAGGTGGTTGTCACTGCCTCATGCTTCTGACTGCATCCTGGGGAGAGAAGAAAACCCACAGCTTCTTCCAGATTATAAGGCTGAATTGTGGGCCTCCGTAGTCATTCTGCTTCACTGGCCAGAACACATGCATTTAAAAGTGAAGTTTCAAACTGGAGTTTTAAATGGTTAACTACCTTTCTACTCCTTGTCCCTTCTCTAACTGAAATGGAATCAGATCCTGAACATTTATCCCATGCTGTGCTGTAGCACATTTCCACCCAGCCACTTTTTCGAAAGTGAGTGACCATTTGGAAAATCTTCCAGCTCTGACATCTAAGAACATGTCCATCTTTTCACTATCATGATAAAGCCCTTGGTCTCTAGGACAACCACCTGTGGCAATTCCCTTAAACAGCTCTTGCATTAATAATATTGCAGAACTTTCTCTCCTCATCTCAAGCTTGATTTTAGGGTCAGTAACAAAATGCCCACACCACTGATGCTGCATTCTTTATCACTCTTCATCTAACAATTTTAATTCAGATTCTATTTTATCTGTTCTCTCCACCACACAGTCCCACTCAGTGCTCACACAGTTTTTACCTTTGTTTTGATTTCCTTCTTGTGATGGTTGCCCTGTCATGTTTCTTGTATCTGTTCTATGTGGTTTCAGATCTGCATCAATACTTCCAGTTCCCCCATGTTTTTGTCATGTTCCTCAGCATTAATGTACAAACACAGGACATATTAGCTCTCACTTTCTGTTTCCTGACCCATTTATACAGAAGCCTACCAACATCTGACCTTTTTAAAAACCAGTTCCTCAGTTAGGGACCTATGGGATCAGCAGCACAAGATGACAGTCATAGGAGGGTGAAAAGCAGGAAAACTTTTTTTAGCTGTTGTGGCCCCTCAGTGCTTTCCAAGATGAGGAACCAGATCCCTGGGGGATAGACATGCTCTCTTTCTGTATGAAAAATTGCTCTGACGTAATTTTGCTGAATAGTGAAGTGAAGGCTGCTTTATCTGACAGATGGGGCTTGCGAAAAAAGAGAGTTTGTGGCCAGAATGGTCCATGTAGGAACCTGTAAATACTACATAGCAAAACTACCACACAAACTTGCTGAGAGGCAAAATTCTTACTTTGTTTAAGGTAGGAGTCTGGGAAAACCAATGAAGATTAACAGCACTTATAAAAACAACTTTCATTTTGTAACTTTTAAGTGACTTGACATCTCAACTTGTGAAATCATTACAACTAATATACCTTATGGACGACACGGCATTGGGTAAAAAAACCCAACCTAATGAAGCTATATCAATTCATACCAACTGCTTAGGTGCATGTTTTCTACTTCAACACTTTCAAACAGTGTGTAAAGCTGAGTGAATTGTTACTGTTCTGGGACAGCTTGACAACTCTTGGCAGTACTGATACATTCACTTTACAGGGCAGGGCATGGATACTGTTAGAAAAGTTGTAAGGAAAGCTGCAAAAAGACATACCTGTTTTTAATTTCTTGAGTTTTAACATTACTAAAGTATTTATTTTAAGCTGGAGACACTGCCTGTTTAATCCACTTTATCTTTTCATTTGTGGGTTGGATAAAGTTCAACTACTAGAAAAATGTTAGGACATAAATACTATGGCAATTCATTCATGTAAGTGAAAAGTTTAAACCCACTTCCCGTAACCAAGAATAAGATGGAAAGAAAGATAAGGAATTCTACTTTTCCTCCTTCTTTCTGCAAATCTTACATGAAAGAGATACTTTGGGACACAGATTTCCAAGATATGAAAAACAGATGTGGGAGTGCAAGATTTGTGTTTTCTGGCATATGACTCCCCCCAAGAAGGGCTCTCTACTGCCTCCCAGACAGCCTACAAACAAGGAAGCTTATCCCTGCAAGCCCTCCAGATAGTCAGGTGCACAAGGAGTAGCCTTTGCTTCCATGACCTCTGTGGGCTCATCCACAGGTTTCCTTGGCTACAAACCCAAGTCATCCAAGCTGGCAAGCCGACTTCCACACATACTGTAAAAGATCTTTGACGCTACAGTCAGCAGTGTCCACTTCTCTTTGCTGAAGGACCTTGGACAAAAAGAGGCCATGAAACAAAATATTCACTGCTGATTTTGTGTAAAGAAACTGGATACATTTGTGGCCTCCTATTTTGCCAAAATGCCACAGAAACAACAGTTACAGAAGGTGCTACCTGAAATCAAAGTTTTCTTTTCTTTTCAGATCACTGAGAGAATAATCGTTTTATTTGTCGTGATCAACAGTCAGGAAGAAGTTCAAGGGAAATATGTCGTGTGTGTTTTATTTTTCCTTTGGAATTTATTAGATGTGGTCAGGTAAGGAGTCAACATCAAAACCATGAGGGGAAAAGGGGTTATTCTAGCCAGCAGAACTCCACCCCCATTGTGCAGCAGGCTTATTTAATTGTTTCAAAATTGGCAAAGCATATCATCCATTTTTAAATAAAAGCTTGAACTTTTAAAGTTACCTAAATGATTTTTACAAAAATCCACACGGTTAAGAGGCAGAGTAATGTACATATGTAAGATAGAGTAATGCATTAGAGCTTAATATTTGTACTTCAAAGGCTTTGATGTTTTTAACAAAAATTTAGAAGGCAATGACAGCTACCTTCTGGAGAACAGCAATTACTGAAACCATCCCGGTTGCCATTACCATCCTGTTGCTTTATTATTTTATTTTTTTATCCACTTTGATCCAAGATTGACAGCACAGTAAGGCAGCACTTGCAGAACTTCCTGCCAAGGCAGAAAGACTATTCTGGGTTAATTGCACCGTGCTTTCCAAAAAGCTAAGAGCTCCTGCTGCAGGACACTGAGAGTTTTGGTGTAGTAGAGCATATATCATACCACAAGAACAACAAATATTTCTCTTATGTCATGTAAGCCTCTGTGCACCTGAGTTTGTAGACTTAGAGCAGGTACATACAGAATTAAAAAGCATTTTAAGAAGACACAGCTCTCACAGTAACCTACGTATTGCAGCAGAACTCTTTTTTTCTGTTAAAATGGATTTCTGCTATTTTAAATATATTGCTTAGGGGACTGACTGAAGTATACGGTTTTAGGCAGCAAAGGTAACTTATGTTATAAAAGATATCTGAAACAGGAAAGTGTCAGAGAGAATTGAGAAAGACTTTAAGTCAGCTTCAGAGTATTTTGAAATACATTTCAATAGGCTGCTATTTGTATTAATTGTTTTGATTATAGGTCCATCTGGTTCTTTCTGAAGTTTGTAAAACTAAAACAGTAGAACCTAATCTGAAATGAAAGGTTTCAGTGCAGCTGGAGAAATGCCAAAAGTATTAGCAACATTGGCTGTGAAGTTCTGTCAGTGCATAATAGTACCACTGATGCATCATTATTTTCTACCCTTGCTAAAGAACAGTTAAGCACCACAGCAGTAACAGCAGTTGTTTAACAGGAAAGCTACTGCGGTCTATAGCAGCAAATGACCAATTCAAACAAACCATAGTACAACTCATACAAATTTAGAATTCTTACCTGATTTATTTTACAGCAACTGTGCCACTTCCTAGTATCTCAAAGAAGTATTCATGTCTAAAAGTGCACAGGGATCTCTCCCATCCCTTAGCCAACTACTCTTGAAGTATTACAAGTTTTTCCACGTAAACTTTCAGGGACATAAATTTATCTGAAGGACTATTTATTATGCATCATGGCTAGTGATATACTGAGAGCAAGTTCTGATCTTATACCGTAACAGGCCATGGAATTGTATAGGGAGGGAGTAGCTGTTTCCTTTTTATGGTCCATTTTCAGCCTACCACACTCTTCTACAGTACAGGTATGATGCAAAATTAATCAAATTAATCAATAAGAAGGGAATACAGAAAGTGTGTTTAACACTAGTTTCATCTGTCAGAAAGTCTTGGGTAATAGATTTACACATCTCTAGCAAGCCCACAGTGCAGAAAGTCAGCTGACCAAAAATGCAATCAGACCTGTTTCTCCAGTGTTTGGAGAGCTGCTGTACCACTTTCAGATCAAACCAAGATCAGGTCACTTTTGGAGACTGAAGTACTAAGCACTCTGGTCTCCCAATAAGCAACAGTTACAGCCACAGTAAAAAAAAAATGCTGCAATACACTGGTGAACAACCGCTATTTTTGGACCCACTACTCCTACTGAGGTCCAGGAGAGGGGCAGATGTACTACAGGCGATATACTTGCAATTGCCTTATTGTTTAACCTTCTCCAGCAATAATTCAGCTACCTTAGCAGTCATAAATTAGGATTGTCTCAGTCCCAAGCAACAGTGATATTCTGCCTGCCCCTCTCAGTTGCGAAACTCCTATCTGAAATCCATTTTCTGATGGACCGGTATGAAATCATGGCAATTTCTGACAGAGCCTTCTGTCTGGAGGGCTTTATTGCTGTCTATCTGCTGTCTATCTAAGGTAGCACCACAGATAACTCTTCTGAAAACATAAATCATCTACTTTCAGGCATTGGAGTCTGAACAAAAACCTTTGCTGGCTGCTCTGAAATTTAATCAGACAGCTCCAAGCTCTTCTGCAATTCCTTTTAATTTTCCAATAGTATATATTTATTCTGAAGACATCATAATTTCCTCTGAATTCACCTGCTTTCCTCTTATTGCAGGTACACTTACAACATGTTGGCAAGGATGGGCACATACTACCTACCACTAACATGGCTCAACTTCTCACTGTGCATTCCACTTTATCCCGTTTCAGTTCTGGCTAAAGGTAAGGAGATGGGAAGGGTACCAACCACTTGTTTCCTTAATATTCTTCAGTAAAATATTATCACTTCAACTGCCATTTATGTTTAACACAGCTCCTCATATGTTGCCAAAGCTGTCAAAAATGTTCATGTACCTTAATATTAACCTGTATGTCACCTCTGTCTCTTTTCTCTGTTATTTTTTCTTTAATAGGGACTATCTGGGGTTTGGGGCCTGTGTGTCTGGTAGGTTTTGGGGGTTTTCTGTTTGCTTGGTTCTGTTTTTTAAAAATATGGGAAAATGTTCTTTTTGTCTCAGTAAAGCAGGAAGATACTCTCATAAAAGACATATGGATTCCTCCCTTCCAGACTGAGTATACTAGACAGCAAGTTCCAAAGCTTTTCCCCCGCAGATGCTGACCTTACTGGCTCAGGCCACACTTAGCAGGTTATCATACTTACACCAAGAACTCTGCCCACTGAGAAGACTGAAAGCACTTGTTTCTGACAGCAGTTGTTAGTGAATAGGATATATTTATTAATTCTAGTATTTAGAGCAATTAGCACCCCTAACCTACAAAACTGAACTCAAGGAGAAAATATGCATATGTATACGAATACATATATACACATATGTATAGATATATAAAATATAAAATGTAACTGACTCGTTCATTAAGCTTTTTGATGATCTTCTGCTTCCTTTAGACTAAGGATGTACCACATTTTTACAGGATTTGCAATTTGTGTATCACTGCCTTATTTTGAATCCTTTGGCACATACTCCATCAAGCTACCATTTCCATTCACCTTCTCAATCTACTTCCCCTACATTCTGAAAATGTACCTGCTAGTGCTCTTTGCAGGTAAGTATCTCATCTTCCAGAAAGCTGGGTCTCACCACAACTGGGATGCCTATGGCAACAAAAAATCAAATCTGTACTGGGCCTTTCACAAATTCTAACTCTCTGTGCTACATCTCCTGCAGACCACTGCAGGAAAGTGGATCAGTACCTGTTTTGATTTCCAGTATCTTTCAAATACAAATAGTTAAATTTGCAACATACACCATGCATATGGTGCATAAAAACACGAACTTACAGAAGTTGTTTCAGTTATGCTAGACTTACAGCTATTTAGTGAAACCTGCTTTTTTGTTTGCTTTTTTTAAAAAAAAATCAATTCCCATTTGATCATACTCTGGATCTGTGCAACTCTTCTTCACTTATAACTCCTAACTGGGATGAGAAGTTATATCTAAATTAGGACTTTTACAGCATAATTATTTAAAGGGATGAAAAAAAAAGCTACTCCAAAACTGCACATGAACAGATCCCTTCTCCTTCTCATCAAAATACTTTGGAAGAATTTCAACTGAATTTAGCTGCATCATAGAGAAATCTTTATTCTGTCATTGGCTTTAATGTGAATTTGAAGGATCTTGTATTTATGATGTAGTGTTCTGTTCCTAAGTACATGGAAGGAACTGTGCAAGGTTGCCAGATGAAGGCTCTTACAGTTCCTTCTAAATTAATTTGAGACAGTTTGAATTCTACTCCTTTGTTCTTACACTGTTTTGTGTTTTGATTCAGGTATGTGCTTTATCATCCAAAACCTCTTCTCTGAAAGAATGGCACACCTTGGGACACACAACATCAAAAATAAAAGAAGCTAAGTTGATATTTCGTTTGGAAGGACAAAATATATTCCTAGGGGATTGCTGCACATCATAGTTAAAAAAAAAACTGGACAAAGATTTCTCTGTGCAAAACTCCTCTTTGCATGAACATTATCTAGCAGTGTAGAATTTTCAGAAAAGGCAGATCTCTTGAGTGGACCTCAAAAATAGAGCAGCTTTTGAAAACTTTTGAATTCAAGTGGCCAGAGTTTTTAAAAGTAATGTTATTTTCTAACATATGTTATAGAATTCTGAAAAAATTGAAGAGTGCTACAACTCACAGCCACACCCTTATTTCCGTGTTAATTCTTATTTCATTAGCTACAGATATTCTGTAATGACAGTACCATTTAATCTGTAAGATTACTTTATACTAGGTCAACATGTATGCACCTGACGTATAAATGCTAAATTGGCTGGAACTGGAATCTCTCAAGGAGCAGAAGTCAGAACCTTTGCAACCTAACTAACATGCTAAGAGACTAACATGCTGAATAACCCAGGCATTCACTAAGGATCCTTCATATTCTGGCCCCATCCTTCAGTTATCAAAAGAAAGTTCCAGAAAATGCAGCTAAATCAGAAATGCAAATGTTAAAGGTACTCATCTATATACTCACTATATATTCAAGGGGATATGTAAAGGTCAGAAATAAACACAATCATTTGTTTGGCATATCAGTCTCTTCCCCCGCAATGATTTTCTTCCATGCTGAACAGCAGAAAGATACGTGTAAAAGAAGTGTGATGTAGTCAGGTCAAATAATATGTTGTTCCTAAAAGGGAACTGAATGACTGTCAAAAGCCATGTTCAAAATTCTAGGCTAAAATACAATTTTATTAATTGCATTGCTCCTCATACTTCTCTAGGATAATCTGTGAGAATGCAGCTAGAGCCTAGGCTTTTCAAAGGCTGGAAATGAGGAATATACACAGCAACCCAGTGGATTACACAGGCAAAAATAGCCAAATAATTCCTTCAGCTAGCAGGAGCTTTTCTGATGTTTCATCTGTATCAATTACCACCTACATTTCAATGCAAACATGTGGGGGAGAAAAGTGAGGCTGTTCTTTTTTTTAGCTGACTGAAAGCTGTGGGAAGGGAGCCTAGGAGTAGATGAAAAGATAATATTTAAAGGGAAACAAAACATTTACAATATGAAGAGGCTTTTGCCTGTATGACTTTTCAAACCATGCAGCCTAAGAGGTTATATAAGGAAGCAGTGAAAATTCATTTGTTATGAAAGGTCACCTACTATAATTTTTATTTATTTAATACATGTGGCAGACAATACCTGCAGACTATTTTGACCACTGAGTATTTGCAAACTATAAGTGACATGATCACAAATAGAACAGAACAGAACAGAACAGAACAGTGTCAACCCCGAACCATTTTTTTCTCAAACCAATGCAAAGAGAAATTTGGAACTTAGTAGAGAAACAGAGTGCTTTCACTCTGGGCTTCTGTCTGACCCAAAACGATTCAAGTGAACAGCATGAAGAAACATATAGAGCAGCTGAATAAGACACTTTTGAAGACAGCCAGAGTAAGTCCACATTAAACCACTATATGACTTGCTAAAGTTGAAACATGAACATTTTTTCCTTGGAAATTCAATCCAAATGCCAGAAACAGCTGGTTCTAACCAGTTCCAGAATTGAGCCACTGCAGGACACTGCTGAGCCAAACAGCAAAGATGATGGCATGGCATCTCTTTGAAAACTTAAGCTAAGAAATGTTATGCTGCAGCTGCAAGAAAGAGTAAGAAAAATTTGAGAGAAACAGCTCTGTAGACACCAAGGTCAATGGAGGAGAGGAAGAGCTACTCTAGGCACTATAGCAGATTCCCCTGTGAAACACGGTGGATCATGTTATCTATCCGGAACACATGGAGAAACACACCAGACAAGATATCCACATGGCAGCCTGTGGAGGACCCCAGGCGGGAGCAGGTGGCTGTGAGCTGAGGGAAGCTGCAGCACATGGAGAGCCCACAGGCAAAACAGGAACTGTGGCCCAATAGGGACCCACATGAGGCAGCTTTTTCCCAATGGACTGTATCCTGTGGAAAGGACCTGTGCTAGAGCAGTGCTTGAAGAACTGCAGTTTGCAAGAAGAAGCCAAGAAGGACTGTATCCCATGAGAGGGACGCCATGCTGGAGGCAGAGCAACAGTGTGAAGACAAACAAGCAGCAGACATAAAGTTTTATTACCTAAGTGCAACCCCCACACCCACCTTGTACTGCCTGGGGAGGGAGGAGGTAGAAAATGCAGGAATGAAGGAGTAAAGTGAGCCTAGGAAGAAGGGAGGCATCCGGGGAAGGTAATTTTAGTTTTGCCTTTTTTCTTTCCATCCTACTCTATTTTTATTTTGCAATAAATTTTTCTTCCACAAGTTGAATTTGTTTTTGTGACAGTGAATAGTAAATGATCCCTCTGTCTTTATCTTGACCCATGAACTTTCTCATCCTATTTGCCCCCTGTCCTGTTGAGGAGGAGAAGGAGGGAGAATGAATGTCCCATTGAGGAAATGGGGCTAAACAGACATCTGGAAGCCAGCTGAGGTCAAATCTATCACAGATTAAGCCATGTTTATTGTTTTATGTTAAAAATATTATATCTTGAGTCTTCCAGCTGGGTAAAAGGCTGGAATAGGAAAAGGGTTCCTTAAAATTCACTATGGAGAAGACCCCCAAATGTAAACTGAATTAAAAAGGCATGAAGCTCATGACAGAAGACTTCCCCACCTCCTTCTGGTACAGGGGTAACTTGGAGCATGCAGCTGGGAGATTGAGGCAGTCAGCCCTCCATGTGTGACCACAAAAGGCTACTGTAACTTCAGCTCCAATGGCTCACCTAAGTTCCTGGAAAAGCTCAGAATTGGGCAGGCAAAAAGATGTTTAAGACAACGGCTTTTATGACAATGAGTTGTACTTTGATGATTGTAGCCTGTTAGGAAGGGATGGAATCCACCTGTCTAAAGAAGTTAAGAGAAGCTCTGGAAGCAGACTGGCCAATTTAATGAGATGGCTTTAAACTGAATGACTTGGCTGGGATCCAAAACGGCAATGCTCACGCCATTGCTTGGGAGTGGGCCATGCCAAACAAGGCAAGCTTGGCTGCCACAAGATGAGAGTCCTAGGGCTAACCACACACATCAAGAGTGTGTCTGGCTATGAGGAATCCTCTTACACTCCTCCTAGGGAACCTGGATGCTTGACTGCTTCCCTGAAGTGCCTGTACACAATCGCACAGAGCAGGGGGAATAAACAAGAACTGGAAATCTATGTGTGGTCAGAGCCACGATCTCACTCCAATTTCAGAGACGTGGTGGGATAGCCCACCACTGGAATGTTGTCATGGATTCCTGTGTACTTTTTAGAAAGGACAGGTCAGCAAGGTGAGGTGGTGGAGTTGGTCTTTATGTGAAAGAGCATCAAGCTCTGCCCAGGGACAGAAAAGGAGTTGAGAACTTATGGGTAAAAATTAAGGGACAGGCTAAAATGGGTGACACTGTTTGTGGGTGTTTACTACAGGTCACCCGACTTGAACAAGGAAGTTGATGAGGCTTTCTATGGGCAGCTGGAAGTAGTCTTGAGATCACAGGCCCTGGTCATCCTCTGAGAATTCAACAACCCTGATATTCATTGGAGGCACAACATGGCTCGGCATACACAGTCCAGGAAGTTCCTGCAGATACTGGAAGATAATTTGTTAATGCAAGGGGTAGAGGAGCCCATTTGTTAATGTAAGTAGTGGAGGAGCCAATGAAGAGGAGTGTGTTGCCCTCCAGAGGTCCCTTCCCACTTATTATCACAATAATTCTGTGATTCCATGAACTTAAATCTTTGTATCTTGAAATACGAGCACCCTCAGATCTCTCTAATGCAGGGCTGCTCTCTAGCCGCTCCTCTACCCATTTAGGCTTGTATCAGGCATTATTCTGCACCAGATGCAGAATCCAAAATTTAAACCTCTTAAATTTCATGCCAATAATCAAAGCCAAATGCTCATCTATCCACATCTTTCTGCAAGGTCTCTTGTCCCTCAAGAGTCAACAGCAACTTTCAAGTTTAGTATTATCAGCAAACATACTAATGGTGCATTCAACTCCTGCCTCCTGATCATGGATAAGTACATTGAACTGAACTGGCCCAAGATTTGAATCCTGAGGAACACTATGGATGACTGTCAGCCTCACACACACTACAACTCTTTGAGCTCTGCCCTTCTGTCAGTTCTTTAACCAGTGCACCATGAACCCAGTCATCTCACTGCTGAACAGCTTGCTCAAACAAATGTTGTAAGGGACAGTATCAAAAGCCTCACTCTGTGGGTGGCTGTTATCATAGAAGGGTACCAGCTGAGTTACTCAGGGCTTTCCCTTTGTGAACTCAAGTCAACTGTACTCGATGGTTGTATTGTTCTTTAAATGCCTTTCAATAATATCCAGTATGATCTCCTAAATTTTCCCTGGTAATGAAGTTAGACTAACAGGGCTGTAGTTGACTGTGTCCTTCCTCCTGTTCTTCTGGTAAACTGGATTAATGTTGACCAACTTCTGGTCAGCAGTGATCTCCCCAGATTCCCAGGAGATAGCTCCTCCAGTGCTCAGGAATGAATGCCATCAGGCCACATGGACTTAAAAAGATAAACTGATACAACTGCTCATTTACAGTTTCAATGTCCAGAAAAGGAAAGTCACTGCTGCTGTATGTCCTCTAACTGAGAGGACAGGCCAGACCAATGTCTATCAATGTTATTAATGACTGATGCAAAAGCATTATAATGCCTCTGCCTTTTCTTCATCCTTTTTCAGGTGACTATATTTATCAAGAATTGGTTGAATATTTTCCTTAAATCTCCTCTTGCTCTAAACATACTCCAAATTTCTTTTTTTGTTATCTTACCCAACACTGGCCAGTTTCAACTCTGAGCTTTGGACTTTTGTATTTTCTCCCTACACATAGGAACCACAGGTCTGTAATCATCCTGTGAGGCCTCACCTCTCTTACAGAGATCATACAATTTCTTTTCTTCATGAGTTCCAAGAGGAGTTCCCTGTTCAGCCAAGCTGCTCTTCTGCCATTCTTGCTTGACTTTTGGAATAGTATGATTTGCTTGCTCCTATGTGTCTAAAAGGCTGTTCTTAAAGATGGACCAGCGCTCATGGATCTCTAAGCCCTGAAAATCAGATTCCCAAAGGACAGTGCTAACTAGCTCCCTGAGCAGCTTGAGGTTCACTATCCTGAAATCTAGGATAGTGACTCTGCTGACTGTTTCTCATTTACACCAAAAAAATTAAACTCATCATTTAATCTCATGATTACTGTGGCCAAAACAGACACCTAAAAATCCCATCTTCTCCTTCTCTGCTCAAAAACAGCAAGTTGGAGACAAGGGAGGAGAGGGGCAGAGTGGGGGGGACATCCTTCCTAGTAGTCTCAATGAATACTTGTGACAAAAAATTATCTTCAACATACTTCTGGAATTTCTCAGACTTCCTTGTCATAGTTGCCTGGCATTTCCAGTTGATGTCCTGGAAGCTGAAATTTTCCGTAAGAACAAAGGCTACTGGTCCAGAGACCTTTCCTTATTGCCCACAGATTAAATAATCAGTGCTAGCATTGTGGCTGAGTGAACAGCAGTAGACACTTACAATGACATCTGCTTTGTTTTCCATCTCCCTAATTCTCACTCAGAGGCTTTCCATCACATTATCCCTAACTGCAAGGAATGTAACATGAAAACTGTGCCTTCCAATAAAACTCCTTTGCCTTGCCTGCCTTGCCTATCCCTCCTGAACAGCCTATAGTCCTGCATGCCAGCGCTCCAGTCATGGGACTCATTCTACAAAGTCTCATTAATCCCAATGATATCATAGCTTTGGGAGCTGAAAAATGCTTCCAGTTCATCCTGTTTATTTCTCGTATCGTGTGTGTTGGTGTTCAAACATTTCAGATACTCTCCTAAACACTCAGTGCTCTCTGCAGCTCTGTTAGCATTTCCACCCTCAGGCTATGCTATGCCATCCCTTGGCCTAAATGTTCTATTACCCATCAGCAGGAATTCAGTTAATTCAGATGTTTATATATTGCTCCTCTATGCAAACTGAAACACAGCAAGTTGGCATCACACAGCTATTCCCTTTAAAAAAGACAAAATTTCATCCGAATTAAAATGCTAATAAACATACAAACTGAGATGATTAAAGGTGTAAGTTTGTTTGAAACAGTACATTAGAGATGGAACCATTAAAATGTGACATATATGGCTTTGTTAGAGATTACTTAGAAGTGCACACAAATGGAAATGTAATGAACTAAGATGCAGGCTCACTGACAAGGACTTCCAGTGAGTCCTTCTGTACATTCACATTTAGACTGTTTTCTCAGTATAGAGTTGCAGATGCAGCAGAAAACTACCATTAACTATCCATTATTTTGAAAAGGCAAACAAATATTGCATTAATCCTCCACACATCCAATCAGTGAAGAAATGCTCAGCCTTCATACAGTATCCTTATTGGATGAGAAAATCCTAGAAAGAGTCATATAATCATAGATTATTCTGAGTTGGAAGGGGGCCACAAGGATCATCAAAGTCCAAGTCCCGGACCTGCACAGGGCAACCCCAAGAGTCACACCATGTGCCTGAGAGCACTGTCCAAACGCTTCTTGAGCTCTGTCAGGCTGGTGCTATGACTTCCCTGAGGAGCTGTTCCAGTGACCAATCACACTCCTGGTGAAGAACTTTTCCTGATAACCATCCTAAACCCCCCATGACACAACTTCAGGCCATTCCCTCAGGTCCTGTCACTGGTGACCACAGAGAAGAGATCAGTGCCTGCCCCTTCTCTTCCCCCCATGAGGAAAGCTCTTTTAATACCTGTATTGGCAAGTTTGCAAAGTGAAAAATTATCTATTCCTTCAGAAAGGAAAACATAAGGGAAATAGCAGGGGATAATCTATTTAAGATGATAATAGTGGAAAGAGTTGCTGTATTGCCTCTTTTCCCTAGAAGCAGAGAAAAACTCTTGTTTTATGTGCAAAGAAGTGTAAAGGAGACAAGAACAGTTACAAGTGGAAAGAAAATTGCAGCTGTCCTAGAGCTGCAGATACAACAGCCATCAGGATCATCGACTCATTTTAGAGATCTTTATAAAGCCATTGAAAAACTGACAAGCATACCACCCCTCTTCACCCTGCTCACACTATAGTCATAATATATAGTCACTAATGCACAAGAACATCGTGTTATTGCTAAAGGAAGGATTATCAGTTAAAAAATAATGCCCATTCCAAGTCTGTTACACGAAAACATACTTTAGTAAATACGCTATATCCAAACAAATGTTACTAGTTTGTTTTATTTTCATCCAGCTTTTGAGGTTCCCAGATGTCACTGAAACAACTCAATGGAAACTGAATGTATATTTCTCATCTATATTCAGCACATTTGCAAAATGTAATAACACACCAGTTAAAGACAAAATATTGTTTTTCATACGAATTTTTGTGATGAAGCAAAAGGGTAAAAAAAACCCAAACCCAATTAAAAATCTTGCGCTAGAAAACATCTTTGAAATACAGCTTCTTGATGCCTGAGCAACAATGTTATGTTTTCAACTACGGACAGTTTTCTTCATTGGATAAGGTACAGTGTGCAGCTACCACCCATAACCTTTACTCCATATTGCTTTCTTCTTGAACTCTGCAAGAGACCTCAAGGCCAGAAGTGCAACTGTGAAGATAGGGACAAATTACATTAAGTTGTGCAGTCCAAAGGAAAAGTCCAAAGGCATAATTTTACTAATGCAAATATAGGTTTAGTTCTCCTTTCAGATTCTTTTCATAATTCTTCCACTTGTGGTGATGTACTAGGCCCTTCCTCTGCTTTGTGGCACGTCTCCTACTGAAATCATATCACATAATCTTCTATTCAGTCTATCACTTAGGCACACAGATCAACCAACAGTGCAGAAAGTTCAAATTCAATGAGCAGTGATGCAAGCCAGGACATAGGAGGCACTGGGAACTGGGAAGCACAAAGTCTTAAGTCCTCTGCGCAATTCACTGATTGGAAATGCAACTCACTGATTCCTTAATTCAGTTTGAAAGGACCATCCGTTTAGACAAAATCCAGTAACCAAACTAGTCACAGTCCAGTTATTCAGATGGAAGTTTCATGTTCTAGTATGTAAAAGGAAAAAAAATTTGGGAAGCTCAAGGGGAACAGTGACTTATCTCTGTCAGGGCATACTGAGAATATATGGTGAATATCAGAGCTCTTTGATATACAGAGGAGGCTCTCCAACAGCCCTTAGCACTGCTTCTGGTGGAGATCAGCAGACATTACAGGGGAATTTATCAGAGCGTGATTAAAGACTGCAGACATGAAAACAAGGGTAATTATCCTAATAGTAACTTACACCTAGATTTCAAGAACCCTTATTTAGGTTCAAAAAATCAGATGGTCCAAAGGAAGTTCAGTGTGTTCACGGAAAGAAGCACAAGTGCACTTCCTTCACTTGAGGATATCTGTGGTGACCTCTTAAAATGACTTGCACAGATCCTACATATGGAAGTAAGCAATGGGATGCATGCTAGGGCTACAACTCCTACCATAAGTCAACATATTGTCTACTTTCCATCTCTCTTTCTGTGTATCTTTTCAGCAACCCTCATTTTTCTTTCCCTTTTTCTCCGACCCCTTTACTATGCTGTCCTAGCTCACCTCCTATATCCCTTCCACACAGTGCAGTATTAACTTGCACCTAAGTTACATGATTTGTATTCTAGTACTGGAGTATTTCCCAATAGTATGCTGCATCTTATTTTTAACAGTAACTTCAAAAACAACAGACAGATCTATCAGTCAAATAAGCCTGTGCATGATGTACGTCTAGGTCCTTTGGCCCCAAACTACTACATCATAAGCATCAGCAGGTGAGATAGCAAGTGTAAGGTGTTACAGACAAGAATGTCAACTTACCTGTGACAGTTACCTCAAAGACAAACTTTCACTCCTTATAACAAATGCATTTTGATCTCTACTGACAGTTACGGAAAAATAAGGACACAATTAAAAATATATTACCTTTCAGCAGGTCCATGGAAGATTTTGATAATGCTTCCTTAGGACATTCCATCATATTGATCAGCCAGTCAATAAACTGAAGATTGAAATATGAAAAAAAAAACCCTGAATTAAAGGAGCCCCTGTATTAGAACGTCAAATTACTTTCAGTTTGACAGAAAACATTTGATTTCTGCTACATTCAGTTATCTAATCAGAGGCAGTGGCCAATGAAGCTTCTGCCCAAATTAAACAAAACACCCTGGAGTACATCTCGCTGCCAATGCAATTCTTCTCATAGCTGGATCTGAAACCCCCTTTGTTCCTTCTCCTTATCTCAGCAATAATTCTTTGTAAGAAGAAGGCATACTAAATAGCTTCCCTCCATCTTGCCTGTTCATACCTTTAACCTATTAATATAATTCTTTCTTATCAGTAGAAATATTTTACTGCAAATCCTTCAGAACTCTTATTGCGTTTGTTCCTTTTTGACCTCTCTCATTTTTTGTTATTTTTTTCTGGCAGTGCAGGGTGCCTGGATGACAATATGGTATTTAAACTCATAAGGATGATTTTCAGAGCAAGGCCTCACATTCTTCCTTAAAACCTAATCAGGCACTTGCATACTAACAGCTCCCCCCAGCATTCCTCCCACCTTCTGAATTCTGACTTCAGTGGTAACTCTGAGCACAGAAGCATGCTCAGAGAAACCAGTTCTCAACAGATTCCAGTTTGAACAAAACAGCTAACAATCTATTAACGGCAGTACTTCCACATATAGCAACTACATGCACTTCACAAATTTTCCACATTTGTTTTCAACTCATACTTCAAAATAAATGACACACACTGCAAACTGTATAGAAGATCTTTGATTGCTCTGAATTTACAGTGTGGTGTGTCCAACTGCAGAGGATACTTCTTTCAGTGTTTAAAACACTGACTTGCTATCAGCAGCTCCCAACTCTCTTCTCCTGGCTTTATTTTCTTAAGAGTTTGACTCCCAGCTTTATAACTTTATATTTTTTTTGCAACTCTCAAATTTTACTTGAGAAACTACTTTTGCATCTGATTAAAAGTAAATTGAGATCACAATTGAGATGCAATAAAATATATAGGAAATAACTCTATTTAAGATGCAAGCTGATGACTAAAAATTGGATGCTTTCTCAGGTAAAGTGCTTACCACTACATCCAATTTTACCTTCTGTGTTTGTTCTTTCCATGGTTCTTTAGCCAGCAAAAGGAAAAGGCTACTTGGAAGGAGAGTGAGAGTCTCTTGCACAGCAAACTTGTCAGTGGGGTGCTTGCCAATGTGTTCCTCAGATAATTCTGGTGATACCACGTGGTGTTTCCACAGTGACCAGTCAGCACTGAGGCCAAGCAGTAACGGTCCACCATGGTCAGCCCAGGCCACCACAGAAGCTGCAAACAGCCACACAAGGAAATCTACGCACTAAACAGGAAAAAGGCAAAAATGCACTTTATTAAACGCATAATACAGAAGGAGAATAAAAAACAATTTTAAAATCCCAACCAAAAAAACCCCAAAAAAGACTCACCCAAAAAAGAAACCAACCAAAACCCCAAGACCAAAATCCAGATGGTGACTTGCTCTTAAAAAGTCATCTAAAAATTCATCTAAAATTCAAAATGCACGAACTAAAAAGTTGTTAATATCCTTCTATGCTTTGAAGAGCATAAGCCTCTTTCTAAATTCAAACTAAAATGTCTACAGAAAGAAAAGTAAAATCACACACTTCTAAAATCATCTTTTAGATTAATGCTGATCCACAATTTATTTAAAATGGGGAAATAACCTTTTCATAGCAATATGAAAAAGGGAAATCAGAGATGGTCACTTCTGTGATGCTATAAAAGGCTGGGAAATATTGCAGCAATGTATCTAATGCCTTTCTGATCTAAGCAGCAGCTTATTTTATGTCCTCAAACAGAAGACTTGAACAGCTGAACAAGACTATTTCTTTAAAACTGTCCAAGCCCTCTCAGAACCGGAAGCTACACAGTTCTGACCTGCCTAGACAGTTCTACTAGTGAATTCAAAATTTTCCTTCAATTGTTCTAAATGCAGTAAATTTGAAGTAATTATTTCCTTGCCTTGAGGTTTTATTATAACTTAAATGTAAAGGTTATTTTAAAGTCAGAGTTTTAAATACACACTCATTCACAAAAATTGTGAAGATTTTCTCTATGGCAGTAAGATCGCAATCTTCTAAAATACAAAAGCATGGGGAATAATACTTATAACTGAGGAAAAATGTGAAATATATCAGAACCTCCTTATTTGCTTGCTGCAAATCATTTTCACAGCATTACCTCTGTCAGATCAACATTTTGTAAGCATTTTGACTTGTATGCTACATTTCTGATGTAGCCCATCAGGTCTAACAGCCAATCCCTTCTTTTCAGAACTCCTAGAAAAAGAAAAACAACACTGATATATGTCAAACACTAGAATGCACTGCTTTTCATTAAAAAGCATGCACAGAAAATTATTATAGCAAAAAAGTACCAACCATAGAAGAACAAATATCACCAACACCACTATCACATTTTATTAATTCTGCCACTGATAGAAAACATACAGGCCCTTAAATAGTACAGAAACTTTGCTTATAATGCAGGCAACACACTGAAAACACAGAAGAAAAAAAACAAACTGAGTGAGAATTATTTTACATAATGGCAGCCTGGAGGACCCACTAACCAACTCTGCACATATGACTGCTACAGAATCCTAAAGCCTCCCTCAATGGGCAAAGTACTGTGAAAATTGTCCTACAGTGTTGAGAGGGCCAGTAAAATATCGTCACGGCATGCAAATAAAATCAGCCCTTAATTCATTTCAAGGATGGACAACATTTCATTGATTAAGGTTCTGCTATCCATAATCTGTTCTACCTCCTAGAAACTAATAACCACGCTCACCACCAAGACCACATTACATCATACATTACTATGTCCATGTAAACTTTACAAGTGCCCCCTTTCATGCTGTCTCCTCTTTTTGCAAAGAATCCTCACTCCACTCAATTAAAGCTCACTACTCATTGAAGTTCTTCAAACACAGCTGGCATCTAAGGCATCTGGCAATATAATGCTTTGAACTTGTTCAGTGAACACAGGCAGACAAAGACCCTTCTGCCATGAAAATGAGACCTCATTCTTGTATCTTTCTGTTCTTGTTTCTTCCTTCTTTATCTTCCTGTGTGATTCTCCCAGTTCTCTTGCATCAGCCCCTATACTTTGTCAGACCCATAGCTGAGCCAGCCCAAATCATTAACCTACCAGATGACTATCTGGTATAGTCACAGAGAGGAAAAAAGGGAAACTTATTTCCTGTGCTAAATCAGTGCAAGGAGTTCAGGGAAGAAAGTTATCTCCCTAGTTCAACCAGTCTCATGGGAACATCCCCCCACCCGCTGTGTCACATACCGGTAAGTCAGATTTAAGGTCAGAAGGTTAGCAGAGCTAAGAGGTCTCTGATGTACTGTGTATATCTGTAACACTACCCAAAAAAGAGTGGGAGACACAGATCTAGTTAAAACTCTGGTTTGTAAACCACATTGATGAGACAAATGACTTGTAGCTGGACCACAGAAAAAGAAGTGACTGGAGAGAAACATAAAAGCAAAGTTTGATACAAGAATTTGAATAATACAAGAATTCTGAAGACAGTAGTTTCTAATATGGAAAAATCTGAAAACACTTTGGTTAAACCATATTAAAATTATTTTAAAGGAACCAGTGTAGATTCATAAATATCTGTTGATTGCATTCCTATTTTTCTTGAAGCCTTATCTTACCTGTATTTTCATGTCTCACAATACGAGCATGATAGAAACTATGCAAGAGCATCCATAAAATATTTTCCCTCTGGTGATATCCTGCCACAATATCAATCACGGCACTCAAGTTTGTCAGAGACAATCTGCCTTGAGAAACTAAATACACTTTCATGAACGTGGCCTTCTCTATATTGTTCTGCAAATGCAATAAAAACATGTTAGATTGAAAGGTATGTTTCTTATTGGAACAGTAAATTTTGCACTCCTCTCTATAGAAATGTAAGAAACTCTTTGAGTAACTAGTAGGCTCAGTTTTCCTCAGGACATATTATTAAAAAGAAGACTGTACATATCACTTGAACTTTACACTGTTTGAAATAGTCCAGCAAAGTGTAACTCAGTACAGCCTGCTTTCATACTGGTTTAAATTTTACATTCCCCTTTGAAATGGAATGAACCAGCTTAACAGTTTGGGACACTCAAGTCTTCTTGCAAGAAAGATATACTGCAGTGACAAAAAGAGGTTTTCTTAAACTATGTTTTCTGGTGTGAAATAGGAACTGAAAAATGTAAGGAAATGACAGTTCAGCTTCCATAACCTATATGAATGCTTGATGCTCTAGTGAATCTGATAGCAAACAGAAGAGGGGGCTTTATGTCACAGATGTTTGTTTTTAAAAACTTGATCTGAAAACATCAAATTCTTCCACACAGGTAATTTCCTAAGCATTTCAGCTGCTAAGAATTCCGCTACTAATTGTATCCAATGGTGAGCTACAAGATGAAAGCTTTATTATTCCATTATCACCTTCAGTCATCTTGTCCACCAGGAAACATTCTGAGTGTGAATGTAAATATAGAACATAAAGTCAAGAATGAAAAGCTTTTCAGTAAAATATTTTGCATTTTTAACAGAAGCACAGATCCACCAGTTTAAGGACAGCTAGTCACCAGGATGCATTTACAATTTCAAGTCCAATTTCAAGCAGGTGGGTATAGTAACCAAAGAGGACTGTGGTCTGCTGTTTGCATTATTGGTCTGAGATTTAGAAGATATAACACCACTCTGATTCACACCATTCCTGTTCTGCTAATAGAGCAATTCCCAGAATCACAGAATAGGTAGGTTGGAAAAGACCCATCAGATTATCAAGTCCAACATATGATTGAACAATACCATGTCAACTATTCCACACTGAGTGCCACATCCAGTCTTTCCTTAAACACCTCCAGGGACAACATCTCCACCATCTCCCTGGTGTGACATTCTCATTCTAAGGTCTAATCACCCTTTCTGTGAAGACATTCTTCCTAATGTCCAGCCTAAACCTTTCCCAGTGCAGCTTAAGACTGTGTCTTCTCGTCCTGTCTGGGACTCGTTGCCTGAGAGAGGAGGCCAACTCCCACCTGCCTAAGTTAGTTAAGACTCTCTGGTTCAAGCCTCCCAGGTGAAATCATGAGTATTTCAGTTGCTTTGAGAAAGTTTGGGATATGGATTCTTATCACTTCTGCTTCTCTCAACTGCCTGCAGATTAGATCCAGAACACTCTTACCTACATGTCAGATAAAACAAATAAATGCTCCCAGTGAGCTAAAATAGTCTGGTGACAATAAAAATGACAAATTGCTGGTTTCACATGATCCGGTGATAAAAGAGCAGAATTAAAATGTAATTACCTTGGAGATCTGGACAATGCGATTGATCTCTGAATCGGCCATTTCTGAAATACACCTTGCTACGTCAATATATATCTCCAGTTCACCCCTCTGCAAACAGAAAAGTAAATGCATGTCTAAATGTCTGTGTCTGGCTTTCTTTTTTTCTGATCAAAATTGGTGAGTTTAGGGACTTGGTAATGATAATGATGAATAATTAATCTATCCTCTAGTCTCACTTTACTTAATCTATTTTAGAAATTCTGTATTTGCTGGGGAATTCAATAGACATCAATCTACAAGAATAATGGTATTTGAATATTTTCAAAGAGTTTATTTTATTTTTAGTGGCAAACTGCCATTCTTTGGAAGTATTTTCCATAGCTAAATAGTTTCTTTAAATCACTGTGAGAAGCTGAATCCTCTGTGGGAAAAGAAAGCCTCCTCATTGTTCACTTCTTCTCTCTCAATAATATTTATTTCAGTACTAATACTGTATTTTTCCATTACCGAATTGTTTATAAGGGAGGAGTGAACATTACATTGGTTTTCACAACATTATATTCTAAAATAATCTAAAGTAACTTACATTGAAATGATGCTGCTATTTTAACTATTATCATTAAAAACTGTACATATAATTGATGTTTTGAATCTGATGCATCAGTATTCATATACCTCATCCATACTCCTTACCTGAACCTCATTTGGAAGAAGCTCATATATTTTCTCCACAGCTTGACACAAAAAGCTCCAGCAAAACTGGGCAGGATTGGGAAGTTTCATTGCCTGGATGAGCCCCTGTAGAACACACAGGCAAATTTCTGGGCTTTTTGTGTGGTTCTTCACTTCAAATTGTTGTATCAGAAACACTTCTGTAAAAGACTGCAGTTTGTCTTCTGCAACATGTTGCATCCACAGGGACAGGGACATGAAAAGGTATTTCTGAGTTTTCACCTGAAAAAGAAAAATTTTTGCTCAGTTTCAAATTCTAGCTCTTCACTGACCTTGAACTATTAAAAGAGTGGCTCAATACCCACTTAAAAAAGCACTTAAAGTCATCAATATTTCTCAGTTCTTTTCTTCTTCTCTTTTTTGATGATTTTTTTTAAATTAAAAAGAGTTCAAACACGTCAATATTCTGTTTTTGTTAAAAATTGAAGCACGTACTTTCAATGAATCTTAGACATCACATCTCCATATGGGTAGAGCAATTTAATTACATGGTGCCCACTGCATTCCTACATAAAGCATATGACTCTCCGGAGAGTCAAGAACAGAAATATGATAGCCATAAAACCATTCATGTTGCTAGCTAGTGAAGAAGAATGAATAACCTGTAAAAAATGCAGAGCTTACATACTCTGTGGCTCACCTCATTTTGTGACCTCAAATTCCCAGTGCAGCTGGAAAAGTGGTAGTCAGAAATAAAATCTTTTTTTTTGTACCTTACCAGTTATGCACCTTAAAACTCCCAGCAAATGTTTGCATATCTAAGACTAATGAATTAAAACAAAAAAACAGTCCTTGAAGAGATCCAGAAACAAACAATTAATTTTCTGAGAATTGTCATGAATGTGCTCCTGAACTTGTATAAAATGACAGAAATGTGCAGTCAAGTGTTCTGTGGGATTCAGGGAGTTTTACATACTGTACCACAGAATCCACATTTTAATTCCAGAAGAACAGAACAGCAATTAAGGATAAGACTGAATTTGATTATACTGTAGGTTAGTCTGTTGGGTATCTACAAAATTAAAGCAAGGTTTTCAAGACATAGTTTTTTTCACTAGTTAGCTAGATCAAGAGACCTTGCTAAAAAAGTAGGTAAGCTTTTGGACAGATTAGGGTGGATGTCTTTTTGAAGACTATCAGCTGGCATAATAAAACATATTTTTTCTCCCTACATGCCATGCCTTATGTCTCCAGATTATCAGCACTATAGCATGAAATGAGAGAGAGGAAAAAGGTCTTAAGCAGTAAAGTAAAATCAGCATAGCAGGTCTTTAGTTTGCCTTGAATTTCAAGGCCCCACAATAACCCTTCCCTCACTATAAATAATACTAAATGGTATTTCTGAAGAATTTTGAAGCCAGTAATCCCTTTCTGATGAGACAGCCTAAACACTGTCACTGAGTAATTTTATATGAAAGATGTGCAGAGCTCCCACAAGTTTTTTGACATACGTACACTGAGACTGTAGATAAGGGGAGGTGCCACCCACATCCCTAAAAGCATTGCTGCATTCTGAGATGACTGAGCCTGCGTCACAGCCAGTTCAAGGCAGAGATGTTTTACCTCATCACCTAAAAGAGAAGAAAAAAAAAGTTACAAATAAATTATTTTTCCTTTAAATTTGTTCTCAACTCATAAAAAATGAGCATTTTGTTCTACTAGAGCACTACATTACAACTTGTTTTTCTAAAAATCCTGCTTAAAGCTTTTAACACATACATGTTAGAAGACTCCTCTTTCCATTCATGCACTTTCAGCAAGAAATATCAGCATTTGTTCAAGTTATTTCAATTCACTCAGGAACAAAAATGTGGGAATGCTAAGAAAAGTAAAAATTAAAAAAAAACAACTCCTTGCCAAATAAAGTTAAGATTTATTCCAAAGAAGCAAAAAATGAGACAATATTCCTTGACTATGATGCTATCTGAAATCTAAAACCAGCCACAAAACACACATACTGCTTCCTCTGCAAGTTCCCTGATTTACAAAATAAGACTCCTGACGTGGGTTTTGTAAAGAACATGTTATTCTATTCCATCTGGGTGGAGCAGAATTGTTTATCTTTGCCCAAATGGGTCAGTGTCGCTTATCAGATGGTGGAGTGCTACTTATCTCTCTTCATTGTTTCACTACTCTACGGGGACATCTTCTGCTAATGGACCATTAAGCTGTTCTACACAGAGAGGAGGAACCAAACCATCTTAACCTAGATAAAAAAGGAGCCACAGTGCAACTGGGGTATCCAGTTTTTCCACCGGATCCCTGGAGGAAGACTGGACCCATCTCACCATTACTGGACCCCTTTTTTCTTCAATGGGACCATCTCTACTGCAATATCTGCCACTCCAGGAGGGCTTACTTTGGACTGCTTCCAACACCCTGACCAACAGGGTGTCAGGTTGTATTTCTGACTCTGTCAGGGTTTTCTAGGATTCTTGTTTGTTTGTTTGATTGCTTATTCTTCTGTAATACAACATCTGTATTTTATATATATATATCCCTAGTAAAGAACTGCTACACCTATTCCCAAAATCTTTGCCTGACAGCCTTTTAACTGCAAATTTATAATAATTTGGAAAAGGGCGGGGGGGCTTACATTTCAAGGGAGACTCCAACCCTCCCTGGCAAATACCTGTCTATCTAAACCAAGACACCCCTAAGTGAAAAGCGGGAATAAAAAAACCTCCATATATTTAACAAGCTTCAGCTCTTCATAAGAACTGCAGGCCTCAGTAAATGAAATTTTTTCCATTATTTTGAAAATTATCATCCAGTGTAATTTAGTAGAAAGTGTATTTTAAACTAGTGATAGCTAGATGAACTACCAAAGAGTTCAAATATGTGAAAAAGCTGCATGCAGCCTCTGACATGGGCATTGGACCAAGCATTTAGCAGGTACTGAAAACAGGATACAATTAGTTGAGTTTTACGATAGGTTCTTAAGTAAATAGTTTCAAATGAAATATTCAGGCTTCTTTCACCAATGCATTGGGGAACTTCTCAGCTATCATCTTCTTTAGTTTTTCTTCAGTTAAAACAGTGTCCACATGGTGATGACAAATATATACTTGCAAATACTAGAAAGTCAGTCTTGAAAGCATAATAAAACTAACCACTGTACTAATTTCAAGTCCTGAAGAGGGCTCCGAAGTTTGTGAAAGCTGCATTAATAAAGAACTCTTGTGACAAATACAAAAGTCTTAATAGAAAACTACTACTCTTACCAAAGTCCAGCCTCATCAAAGGAGAAAGAATAGATGTCCAGTTTACAGGTGGATACTGATGGCTTTCTCCAACTAATGCAATTGGTGCCAGTGCTACTTTCACCAGCTCAGCTGGGACAGATTCAGGGCCTAGAACAGAAGAATTTGGTCAGAGTCTGAATTTTATACACACATATTTGGCTGAACAGCTCAGCAAAAAAATGTGAACACTGCACTGTAGTTCAAGCTGTAATAAAGAACTGAAAAGTGTTACAAAATCACTGTTACTTCCTTTTGCATCTGAGACTTAGCCATCTCATTTATAATGAACAGTTACATTTTTAATCTCCTGTCAAAATGGCTTTTTGTTACTAATAAATAGAAGCCTTCTGGTCCCTTGTTCTTGAGTCAATTTACAAGTTTATTACAGATATTCCTCATCTAGTAAGGTAGTATTTTTTCATTTCTTATTAGGAGAACAGCATAGTTTTCTATGCTTTCTATGACACTGCTTTCCTTTCTCATCTTGAAGATGCAGGCCAAAAGAACAGTCAGATAAGTCCTAACCCTTGTTACATACCGTGTTATGTCAACGTAAGTTAACTCAGTCCTCCTGGAATCAAAACATGAGAATTTTAACCTCCATTTTAAAAAAAGCTTTCTTCATGGGACAGCAGTGAGCTCACTTAGCTCCATAAAGGAGTAACCCTCTCTCCCTATCTTCCTTAAGACTACATCAAGACTTCTCTTTTACCAGGCTTCCTCATGTGAGACCATACTTTCTTTAGGCTTCTTTGCATCTATCACAGCAGTAATCTGTTTAATACCATTCTGTTACAGAGAATCTTATTACAGCATCATTGAAATAAGGGGCAGCATGAAGTCAGTCTGATGAGCATACAGGCTAACACTTAAAATTATTTGACTTTCATTCTCACAGGAAAGAAACGTCATCTCACCAACAGAGAGGGAAGGGAAAAGGGTTTTAAATGTCAAAAATTAGGTGGAGAAAACTAAAGTCCTAACTACACAATATTACCGTATCTTTTTGAGTGTAATGAAATTTCTATTTTAACTACATCACATTGGTGAAATTCAAATTTGTACTTAGAAAAGTTCTCTTAGCAAGTAAAAGCAAGTGTTTAAGGTAAGCTTTTATAGCCATATCAAATTTCCCAGAGAAATACCGTAGTTTGATCCTTACCTTTTTTTCCACTTTCAATGGCAAAGTCAATGGCTGCCCTGATAAAGCTGTTTACAGGTAAGTAGCTAAAATCTGGAGGAACTGTGAAGATGAAAAGACTGCTTATATTCTAAAACATCACCAGCAAAAATTATAATCTTCTGCTCCCATGTAAATTTAAAGGCCAAACTGAGCTGTGTTTGAGCTAACAAACTGATTTCAGTGGGTGACTCAGAGTATTTAGACCACAAGATTGATAGATGTATTGGCCTTTTCACATTTAAGGCAAGCTAAATACTTCTGGTGTGAGAGGTGCCAGGTCTGAAAAAACAAATTCACAGATCAACTGAAAAGCCAGGGATAAAAACTTCCTTAAAAATATATTGGGCACTGCAGGCTGGAGTTTGAAAGGGAGCACTCCAAAATTTTAGGAAGTTTAATGCAGCAGAGACATGCGGTATCTGTCTAACCTTCGGCATGCATGCAGGCATACATAAAAGCAGAAACTTTGAGAGACTTTTCTCTGTGATATTCATCTACATTTTGTATTTTTGATTCCCAGTTTAGTTCACACCAAAGTGAACAGCTTCAACTTCAATAGTTTGTGTTTATTACTGGTATTTCATTAATGATTAATTATCCGGCCTTTATTTTACCAGTGGATATTGAAACAACACGAAGGTAGAGATGTATCAGGCATCCTGAAAGGGCACAGAACACTACTTTTTAACTTCAGCTAACCAGAGAAGATCTAATCTAAAGAAATACTTCGAAAAAGTCATCTTGGTCTTGTTACAGACTAGCTTTTAAGTATTGATTTTTTTAATGCAGTGGGAAGTGCTAAAACAAATAGTAGATTAATCAGTTCTAAAAGGCATGGAGTAGATGTCAAATACATGTGCCATAGAAACTGTAAAACATGTTTACAGCTTATCCTATGAAAATATAAAGAAGCAATATACAAGCTTGACCAAAACAATTTAGAACCTTATTTTCATACTGCAAGTAAAAGCAGATGTGGGGGATGCTATTCAGCACACTGATTCCTGCTTCATGTTCCAGCCTTTATGCACACACAGGCCGTCATGTCCTTCACAGGAATTCAATGTCTAACTTGTATTATCTAATGTGTCCCTCACTGTTTTTTTAGTGATGTGCTATTTCTACATGTTCTTTAAGAAGCAGTAATAAAGCATCTTACCAGATGCCCTGTTCTGGGTAGAAGATGAACAGGACATGTGAAGACGTCCCAGAAGTCTTGCTGCGTTTGTCTGAAGACCAATCTGCTCTGAGAAACTAATTATCTGTTGAAACAATAAACAACTAGTTAGACAAAATTTCCCTACACTGTCTCGTTCAGGCTGGATACAAACGTTATGCAGTTTCTTTCAAACAGACCTGGCTTGCTTGTGCAAGGTGTCAATGTACACTAGGAGGAAACAGACTACTTTCTTACCTGTGTAAGGGTTCTAATCACTTCATTCAGCTTACTTTGAAACTGTGAGGACTGAATGCTGTCAGATTTCAGCTGCAAGAGAAAAATAAAAAAAGGTGAATTTTTTAAGAGGTAAAGAAAGAAGCAACAAACAGAAAAAATTCTGAAAACAGACTACATTTGCACCAATGCCTTTCTCTGGGGAGCATGAGAGAGAAAAGGAGAAAGCTTATATGGCTGTAAACTTTTCCCCAGTGGCATTGCACATGGGCCATGCAATGGCAAAATGGAGCAAACCCCATTTTATGCATTACAATTCAATATTGTACCCAACTTTAGTTATTGCAAAAGTGTGATGTCCTGGTTTATAGCCATTGCTGTAGGAATGGGGAGGAGGCATCCCATCTTGCCTTCTAGCCAAATTTCTCCATGAGATTCAGGTCTATATATATATATATATATATAATAAGAATATGTAAGAATAAGTATATTCTCACCTGAATCATGCCTCCTTCAGAGCCCACCAGTGCAACCAGCCCACTGACAGCAGCCAGACGCTCCATTGTTGGAGAACCCTGGAAGCATAATTCAGGACCAGTGAGCCAATGTGATGACATAAGACTACTGCAGGACAAAATGCTTGTTTCTTCTAACTCAAAAACAATGATTACTATCACTAGTAAACTTCTAATCCCAACAGCCTTTTCAGATCAGACTCCAGCATGGAAGATAATACTAATCCCTCTCTTGATGAATGAAAGCGTTATATGGACCTTCCTCCTCACCCCAAATCTGAAATCATCGTGGATTGACAAATCACCTTTTTCCCTAGCACAATATTTATTTCACAAATATACCAGCGTAATTCAACTCAAAACCAGTTTCTTTATTGATAATTATTACCTTCAGCTACAATCTTAATGTCTAAGTTTAGGGTTTGATTTGAAACACCTAACTTTTCCAGATGAATTGAAATTATTATAATGACTAAGGCACTATAATCACCCTTCTTTGTTCTAGTTTTGACATGTAGCATGTGATTTCACAAGACATTTTCACTTAACAACCTAGACTTTATCCTTGGGCACTGTTCCAAATTAATGAAAATGTCCAAATTAAGACCTCATGGAGATACGCATTTCTCACAGATTTTCCAAGCAGAAGAGAAACAGGGATTTTTTTTTTCCCTTTGGCAAATAGCCCAAAGTTATACTCTTGCTTCCAAATATCAATCAAACAGCATATTCAGATAGTCATAACTTTTCCTAGCATCACTCCTGCAGAAGCAAGCAAAATTATGTTCCTACTGTTGATTTTAAACCGCACACCATCTCTTCCCTACCTCCTGTACCCCCACCCATGCAAAAAAAAAAACCCAAACAACAAAACAAATACAAAACTCAGGATATGTATTCAAACTCCTTTACCTCTGCAAGCACAATTTTTATCCAGGCTGGTATTAGTCTGTTGCTCAGGTCTTCAGCTTTCCCATGACCACAAGCTGACAATCCATGTACTATCGCACCTAAAGCTAAAGCAAAACTGTAGGTCTGTAAGGTGAAAAGAACTTATTAAAAACAGAATTTACAAAGGAGTCTGTATTCTTTTATACATTTATTACTGAAACATTACATACATATTTATTATTTCCTAACAATTAGAGGTAATGTCTTTGTCCAGAATACCAGATGCTTTCTTATTTCAAGTGACATGGGATTTTCTGAGATTTAATATTAGGCACCTGGAGCCTTTGTTTTACAGCAGATTTTCTGATATGAAGATAAAAAGCTCTAGCACAAGTAGTTAGCTCTGACTTCACATTTTTCAGATAAACATTCTGAACAGTTGATTAATGTATGAGCAGCCTTTGATTCAAAATGGTTGCCTCCCCCTGGCTCCCTCATTTCCTAGCAAACATTAACCAGAAAAGAACTTGCACTAAAATACTGAGATTATTGCTGGGAATTTGAGGGGTACCCTAGTACACTAGGGATGAAACACACACTTGGAGGAAGCTGTGGCTATGGTTATGATGCACTGTCTGGTGGTTAAGGGAAAGCAAAAATTCAGAACAGCACAGTTGATGTATTTTCCCACCGCGAAGAAGAATTTATAGAAATATGCTATAAAAGAGACAATAAACGGTAAGGTACATGGACTTAAGACATCAAACGTAACAATTTCTCTTCTAAACACAAAAAAACACAAAAGACTTGCTTTTATTTTTTATTGATAATCTCTATATGCATTAATGAATCAAGTGGTAGTCTTAGTAATTGCATGGTATGCAAAATTCATTCAGTATTAGTTAATGATGAAAGTAGATCAACATAATTGTCTTGAATTACAGTTTGCGTAAAGCAGCATCCAATATTAAACAGAAAAAGAGTCGAAGAGAACTGAAGCAAATCCCAAATATAGAATTATTACCTGCTGATTATTTTCTGCTAAGGTCCATAGCTTGCTCATAGCCTTCTCAGCCTCAGCTGCTTCTATGATTCCAACACTGAAAGCAGAGACACAGGAACAGGCCACAGAATAGGCAAGCACCTGAAAAAATTTTTATTCCATTAACTAGTTTCTAATCAAGCTCACTGTAGCAACGGTCACATTGAATAATGTGCCAGCATGATAAAAAAGACATAACATTTTCAGTTTATATTTTCAGATATTTATTCCCTTTCTGAAAGATTCTTCATTTAAGAACTGAATATGCTAGATGCTAATAATGTTAAACAAACACAACTAAAGCTTGGAAGTACTTCTGATTTTACAGAGGTCAAACTCCTGACCTTCCACACAAAATGTGCTATTCTCTCAACACAAGTATCTGATCATTGTTTCTGTAAGCATACTCTGCATGCTCTGCTCCCATCAGGACTACAAGCAGGTCTACCACACCAGAAAATGAGCATGTAGAACTGTCTCTCACACACAGCCCACAACACCAGCCTCCTGTCTTGGCAGAAGCATTCAGCAGCAACATTGCTTTTCTGTTCTCCTGCTTTAGCAATGGAGAATAAGGAAGTGGACTCTGAACTACCAACAAAGCAAGTGTGCCAACTGTTCAACCTCCTCTGTACCAAAGTTAAGCAGCAGAGCAACACATTACACTGAGGAAAGCAGAGACCACCCACCTACGATGCAGGATTGACATAAATTTGACCTGTAGCAAGTAATGTGCAGATTGTACCTCTTGCTGCAGCAGGCCAAAATTACTTCTCAAGTATCGGGTTATATCCAAGTCATTTACAGCTCTGAAAGAGCCTCTTGTGCATCTCATACAATAGCATTCATCCTAGAGTGCTGCCCAAATTTTACAAATCCTTAATGAGATTTTAATTGCAAAGGGTAGATTTTGCTTCTCATCCCAAACTATCTCATGATGTTAAACAGCTGCTGCCTTTCATCTCAGTAAATGCTATGTTGAACTCAGTTTCAATTCAATATTGCACTTGAAGATCTCTGGGGACCAATAAATTATTTCATAACTGTAAGTAATTTTAATACATGAGCCATAAACTGCAAAAGGCTAATCCCCAACACATATGTACTGCCAAAAAAATATACCTCCATGGAAGAAGATGTTTAACAAAGAGCTTTCAGAACACTACCAACAGAGGGAAAATAATAATACTATCAATCTCTATTAACTCTCATTAAAAAAGAGGATTATGCAACTCAACTGCTCAGCTGCTCTGGGCTTACATAGATCATGTACAGACAGTGTTGCTTTTCTTGTGGAAAACACCTGCTTGTTCTGGTTTTTGTTTTCTGTCACAAACTATTTGAATTTCATTAGTTTTTATTCTGAAGTTTTACCTCAGACTAAGTACATGGACCATGTCAAAACTTAGAGGACATATCCTGGAAAAAGACGCCCTGAAATGCAGGGCTCAGTTTAAGTATTCAAAACATAAAGATAATAGTAAATGCGGCCATAGCAGCACGCACAACTACAAAAATCACATTAGCTAGTGACACCAAATTTCAAAGAAGCATACAGAAGGCATATTGAAGGAGGAAGTATTAGCATTTAAGTTCTCTCTGAGAGTAGCAACTTGTCTGCTTTTAGTAGATTAGATGAGCAATAAGCAATTGTATATAAGAGACCCATATCCATAGTTACTCATGATCCAACTTTCAACAATTTAATTTGGGGTTAAGGAATTTAAAAGATCATGTCTGTTATCTTTTCAGGCAGTTTCTTAATGTATGTAAGCATTACACATTATTCTATTCTTACAATTGTTGTAATTGTCACCTTTTTTTTCCCAGTAGAGACACTAAGCCATACATTGTGAAAGAAAAAGCAGAAATCAAGCCTTCCAGTACCACAGATAAAAAGTTTCGGCAAAAAGACTGTAATTATTAAAGGGAGGCAACAAAATAAAAAGAAGATTTAGAATTTGTGATAAAATAGGTCATACCTCCTGGACTCCTCTGCTTTGGTCCTCACTGCTGTCCAGGTATTTGCAGAGTTTTCGCAATGAAGCAGAAACGTGCACTCGCGATTCTGTTTGGCTACTGTGACTCATAAATGAAAGAACAAGTCCTACTCCTAAAATACATCCAGTGCTTTAACAGAAAACAAAAGAGAAAGGATTAAGTATGCTTTGGCTGCTCTGAACTCCCTTTAAACCCCAACAAAGTTTGTGGGCAAGCAGATCTCTTGGCCTTGCCTGACAACTAGCCCTGTAGATATTTCATTACCACAGTCAATTTTGCAAATGGTTTTTATTTCACACACCCTTTTCAGGAAACACCAGATGTAAGAAAAGCATAAGAAGAAAATGTGTATTTAAATAATAAATCCTACACATACAGCCTCATTATTCCTTCTGGTTCTGAAGAAACAGTAGCCCCAACAACAAGCACCATAAACTAGTATGAAGGAAGTATGGATTCAAATTTCTATGTGTGATTTGTCCTGATAGTATAAACTAGGAAATCCCAGTTAAACATACTAATTGCAGGTTCACTGGGTGTACTAGCATCTGCTGCTGTCAGACTCCTCCATGGGTTGTTTCATTTGCAAAAGTAATGAAATGAGTGATTAAGCCAGAGAGCTGCTAAGATGGCTGTAGAGATTAAGGTATTCACCTACATTTCTTAACAAGAATGGTCAGGTGTGCATTCTAACCCGTATGTACTAAAATTTGCCTATGTTATAGTGCAGCAGCTTCATCAGGGCTGACATATCCAGCACAACTAACTGTTTGATGCTGAGGATACTTAAAATTGCAACAACAACATTGTTTCAAAGGACATAATTTAATAGGGCAGCTGGTACAAACATCTCCACAGTCTCCACCTCTTTTTCAGATTTTATCAGAAATTCCATTCTGGACCAAAGATCTTTTACTAAATCCTGCATGTGTGCTCCCATAACAAGTTCCAAGTCATCAGTTCTGTCAGAAAACTTGCAAACAGTTCCGGCTTCCATCATGAGATACTAAAGCACAGCAGACAGTTATTGCTCTGAAGGTGATCTCTCACACATTCACAATAGCTCTTATCCGTAGATGATTTTTTTCCCCTGTTACACATCTCCCTGACACTGCTTGTAGCAAGAAGCAAGCAGTCAAATGAACATGGCTAGGATCTTAGGCAATTTCCTAAGCTTCTCCTATTCAACTTAAAAAAAGCAAGAGCTGCTGCTTTTACTCAGCTAGGTAAAAAAAAAAAAATCTGAGAATAACTTCAGTCATATTTTTAAGATAATGTTTTACAGTAACTGGGGATTAAGGATGATTGAGCATGGCTAGAAGACACAGACGAGTGTCTTGGGAGTGGTATTTTTTCCAGCAAAGATCAAATAAACATTTTTAAGTAACTGAATCCTGATCTGAATTCATGAATAGCCAACAAAACAAGGACATGGCTTATATACAAGAGCTCTAAATTCAAGTTTACACTACTGCTTGTGGACAAAACTACACAGAAAGAAAATGGAATTTCTCATTAGAGCTATAGTATTTTACATTATTCACTGTTATAAAAGACTTAAAATCAGAGAATAAAGCAAGAATAAAACTTTACCTTCTTTGCTCCACTTTTTGTAACTAACAGTTACTCTCACTTGGCTACCTTATTTGTGAGCTATATAAAATGATATATTTCAGGTATATTTCATCTACTTGATATCTCTGATTTCCCAGCACATCTTAAGTGTTTTACTGCCAGAGTATCAGGTTGCAGGGAGTCCTGCATTCCACTGGGTGCAGCCTGAGCCTGGACAGCGCCAATTCCCACATGAGCACTGCTCAGCTGACCTATGCTCAAAACACTGTCAGCCTGTTTTTAGTGAAAACCGCCAGTTTAGCATGGGTGAAACACTGGTGAAAATGCTCATGTCTCATTTGACCATGATCATGCCTATGTCACACTGGATGAAAGGCTGGAAATGACCTTTCTTTGGAATAGCCATTTACAAGTGTAGAAATGCAAAAATTGGACAACTCTGCCACATTTACAGCTTTATTTTACTTCTTTGCTCACAGAGAGAACTCATACTAGACACCAACTTCCTCTTAGAACTTTAAAAACCATAGCCAGTACAAAAAACTACACCCCTCTTCAATCTTCCCTCCCTTGCTTGCCATTGTTTCATGTTCTTCTGGCAACCTCTCACCGCCAGAAAAGTCTGGCTTGGCTCTTCTCTGATGCTTTGATCTCCAGCCAAAAGGCTACACAAACCAGCAGCAATAGGCATGACAAAGGGGCACAGCTGGTACAGTCCCTGTGTACTGTGTGTCTCACCCTGTGCCACTCAAAAGGCAACAGAAATCCTCACTAAGCTATACAGATTCACAGCCCAATGGTGCATAGCTGTGACTCCTCAGAGCTTTTCAGAAAGTGCACTGGAGAAAGGAGGCCGAAGGCAAGTGGGAATTATTACTGTTTCTTTCGAAGAGGGAAGAGCTGGGCAGAGTCATGCTCAAAATCAAAGAAAACCTTATGCACTCTCACTGAGCCACTCAAGATACCGTGGTACCTTCCCTGATTTGAGAGAGAAATGACTACTGTGGAAGAAACATGCTGCCATGCTGTTGGTTGTCTCATGGCAACTGACATATGTTTTGTTGTCTTAGGAGTTTCAAATCCTGACTGTAAAAGCTTAAGCAATGTAGACCCAGTCTGTGACTGACTGTTCTACGGAGAATGTGGCCCTCCCTTCCAACCTGCCTGAGCTGGTGATTATATAAAAGTACTCAGAATGGGTTGTCTCCTTACCCTATTCTTATACTTTTATGTGTAGAATTAAGGAAGAAAGTGTGTCCTGGGTAGTAGTGTAAGACGTGCACAAAGTATTCTATCACCATCTTAACGAACAGTTGAATCCAATTGTTGGAGCAGTTCTCTTCCCGGGCCCCTTCCCTCAGGGCTATCTTCTGCTAATGGTCCATCAAATGCCCTGCCCATGACTCATAGATAACACCCTCTGGAGTTATCTCTGTTTAATGGGCCATCAAGGACTCCCTGCATGACTCATCATCCCACTGTGAGATGCTCCACCCAGAGGGAGGAACCAAGCATTCTCACCTGGATATAAGCTGAAGTTTGGGACAGTACGGGGGGGCTTACCCACTGGATTCCCAGAGGACTTAAGCTACCAGACCTTTCTATGGGATCACTGCTTCAGAAAGACCACCTCATCTAGACTTGATCAGGTTGTATTCTGACTCTGTCAGTAGTCTTTTGGGGTTTTTTTTTGCATTTATTTTATTTTACCTTTTCTTTCTTTTCTTCCTATTAAATTGTATTTCTGACTTAGAGCCTCTCACTTGTTTTGCTTTCAAACCACTCCAAAGTGTGAATGAAAAAGGTAGAGTTCAAAATAAAGTATCATCAGTAATAAAGGAAACTCACTTGTACTCCAGACTTGTGTCAAAGCAACAGTCCTCCAATACATCCAGGGACTTCATGAGAACCACATTCATCTGTTGACCAGGTATACCACTACAAAACCAAAACCAAAACAAAACCAAAAAAATCTAATGCCTGACAGTGGAAGGATAAAACATGATCTCAGCTAAACCTGTAACTACTTATAAGCTGAAAATTCATGACATTTCATACTATTAGCTCTGCCAATCTCTCCCCACCTCATTGCCTAAAAATAGATAAAAAAGATTAAAAAAGAAGCGTTTACATCTCACTCCAAAGATGTCATACGGACTTCTCTCTTATAAACATGTACTCCATTTTCATAATGAACAGGACATTTTTAATGGAAACTAGCTCTATGATCTGATATAAGCTATAGCTACATCCCTATGAGTTTTGAGTTGTTGCAAAACAATGGTTTGAAGAATGTGTAAGACTAAGCTTTCAAATCATGCAGCCAGTGAAAGAAAAACTAGTCTGCAAGAAATGGTTAGATAAATGTATTTATTAAGAACCGAGAATTAATTTACAATTATGTCTTCCAGCTCAACTAATCCCATTTAAAAGCATATGTGTTGTTCTTCCAGCTGACTGCTCTGCACTTTGTACCTTAGGATATTATGAAAATTAGTCACTTATCCTGAAAGAATGACAAAGTACCTAAGATAGCTCTGGAGGGGGCTAAAGTGGGCAGGAAGACTGATAATAAGAGGCACCTTTTAAGAAACATTACAAAGCCCTTCAAGAACCATTTGCCTATGAGTTGTAAATTTTTTAATTCCTCAGAGCTTAAGGCCACATGCAGAAAAAGGAAGTTACTTTCACAAGTACATTAAACACAGTAGCTCTCACCTGCCTTTTTCTTCATACAAACGTGACATGAACATCCCCAAACCAAGACCCATGTGGATTTGAACAGCCTGAGACTCATCAGCATTTGTTTTCCCAGGTAACCTGTCAGTCAGCATACTCAGGACTTCCTCAATCTTCTCCTTGCATGATACAATGAAGATTGGTACTAGGAGGGACAAAGCTGTGGCTGCACAGGATCGAGCTATAATACTAGCAGTATTTTCACCTGAATAGGATTTCTGGAAAAAATATAAAAAAAGAGTATTTCTTTTCCTCTTCATCTTTTCCAGGTAATAACACTCAGCATTTGAGAAATTTAAAATAAACACTGACGGAGCAAACAGAAGCAGCACAGAATGCCATCTAACATTCTTTGCATGTGGCTTTTACCATTTTGATAATAATAACAAGAACTTTAGGCAAACACAAATATTATCAGAAAACACAATGAAAGAAAATCAAGGAGAGGAAGAAAAGTTTTGATTTTCCTCTATTCCAACTACTACAGCTCAAACAGAACCAAGAAACTTCATGATTAGAACTCCAGGTATGAAATACAGATATACTGCCTTGCCTTTAGTACTACAGCACATACCTGATAGAACCATGGGAACACCTGACCTTTAGGTTGGTAGCGGCTATTCACAATGCTCAAGAGCGTCTCCGTGACCATGGAAATCCAGTGTTTCATAGGAATAAAATCAGGCTCGGTCTATAAAAATCAAACCCAAATAGTCATCATTACTTTTTTAAATCAAGTTCCACCTAAATAGAAACTCAGCTGCTGATGTTCCAGCCTTGATCCATCATGAATTAGATTATTTTGTCATTCCTATGTAGTGTAAGTAGCATCATTTACTTGTCAATGCTAACACTCCAGACACTACTTTTGATTGAGTACTATTCAGTGTAGCCAAAAATTATGAAATTATGAAAAATGAGTTTGGCTGGCTTTCAGTGCCCATAGAGTGACCTCTATTTCATCTGTCAAAATGGTCAAATGGATGAGTTAGACATTATGCTTCTTGTGACAAGTGATACACACTCTACCTGATTCTGTATAGATCACAGCATCTGACAGACGGCATTCACTGAGTATAGTGAAATTTGAACTTGAAAATGTAAAGTACTTCGCATCCACTTACCAGCCCTTCAAACACCTGGTCATATTACTTCTCTGAATTCCACTAAAAGAAGGGATCCTCTCCCAGAATCACTCACCTCAGGCAACCCTTCAGTGTCTGAAGAAAGGCTGCTTTCATATTTGGCTACAGCAACTGCAAGGCCAGTAAGAGCAAAAATAGAGTTTCCTTTCACCACTGGGCTGTCCCTGAACCGAAAAAGGCAAACAGTTAAGCAACATCATAGAGATGCTGGCAACAAAACATGTATCTCAAAGCAGAAAAGTTATGCTACAGTTGATCCAGGAGGGAAGGGCTTTGCTCCTAGCAATTTCATCAAGCTCTCTTCTAGCTCAGCAGAAATCTGTTACATTTCATCTTCAGGAATTAGAGAAAGAATGGAGAAGTGTTTCAGTCTTTTTTTTTCTTGTATGTCTTTTATATAAAGGCTAGCACACACAAAGTTGTATAAGAACAGAAGCTTACTTTCACTGTAATAGGGACCGCTATCCTGCACAGCAAGTAGCACTCACAGAAATGCAGCTGTTGCTCTTAGCTAGTACCACTTCCATAGAGGACAATACAAAAACATCTTCAAATGGAGAATGTTAGAGAGGCAGATGCCGCTTCATTGCAACAGCATAAGAAGATTTAGCAGAGCACTCATTACTGAAATACCAGTTTAAAAAAAGTTTTGCATTATTTCCCTACACTACAAAAACACTAACATAATGGAAAATGATAGGATTCAAAGAGTACTAACTTCTATGACAGTCCAAAAATGTAAGGTAATCAGGAAAGAAAATCTGCCACTGACAAAAAAGAGGGAAAACATAACTGTGTTCAGTTTTGTATAAGGAAGTACAGTGATATTCTAGTCATTCCCAGAAAAACATACTGCAATATAATCCTGATGGAACTCTCTTACATTGTTTTACAAAAGCAGCTGAACAACGTAACTGTATTAGACCACTTACAGGCCAGTAGACTCTTTGCATCAGTCTTTCATTTCCAAAAATTTCCTTGACTGCTGCTATAAAAATATACCTACACTTCCAATCTAGCATTTATTCCAGATCCAAAGATATCATTATCACAGTAAAAGTATTTTCTGGATTTCTATTTTGCTTTTTAAAACAAGAAACGTGAGTCTTAGTGGAATGTCATCATTTGGAACAGTGAAACTATCTCCTCTCACATAAGAGGTACTTGCAAATAATTACAACAGGTGCTTATTTAAGTTCTTTGAAGTCTTTCAATATCTTTTGCCTTAAGTAATTTCCTAATCTATGCATGGAACCTTTCCTGACTTGATCATCAGCTTCTAAAAGGCTACATTTCATTATATACCTTAGAGAGAAACTTCTAAATTTACATATTCATGAAACCTGAATGCTTTTAATTTAATGAAGGTAAAAATCATCTTAACAAGATCTAGGAGGAAAAGGAGCAGAGCCCCACTCTTCATTGAAAATATGGGAAAAAAAAATCATCTGTAATAATTTAACAGTACTTACTTGGAAGCACCTTTGATGACATCGGTCAACATATCTCTGACCCTGCAAGAGAACAGAAAGTATTTATACCATGCTCATTATAGTACAGCATGAAGTCAGCTGAATTCCTCTCTGTCTTACATGTGTCTATTCTAGATTAACAACTGTATCAGCCTATCAGAAGACTTAGCGCAAAACAATTGTAAGCATTTAATCTGTAAGAAATCTATGCACAAGCCCAAGTTTCTTCATGCTCATGTACACTGCCAGTGTTTCATAAAGGACTCTTATTTGACTTAACACTGCATTTTGTAAAATGCTGGTTCATGCAATAGCCATAAATATGCTTTTTGAGCACATTAAACACGTAAGTTTCCAGATCATTGTACAATGTTCTAGCATAATGAAATCTGAATGTTTTATAAAGGACAAGCATTAAAATTAATTCAACTGTATTTCTGGAAACCACTACAGGCATTTATGCTATGACATGGTATATAAAACTGAATTGATTTAAATTAAAGCTTTAAATTAAGGCATGGCTACAATTTCTTACACATTATTGCAGCTGATTTATAATAGGCTACTTGTTGTCAATTGTTTAGTTTTGCATTCACATCAAGACCGAAGCAGAGACGCAATCTATCTCCTACACTGAAAGGTGTGGATGAGGAGAGAGAGCCTCTATTCTGAAATATACAATTCTATCACGACCATGAATGTCATTCTACAGAAACAGACAACTTTTGACTGAAAATGCATGTCTCCTAAAACAGGGCTGCATGTTAAAAGACTGAGTTACACCCAACCTTTCAAAGAAACCTACCCAGATTTTCCTTCATAATCACACTGCTTTTGCAGAGTTTCAAAGCCACCACACTAGAAGTATTTACAGCTTGGTAAATACCAATGCAAAACTGCAAAAAAAATTTGCAAAACTGACACAGTAAAGGATTAACAGTAATGTTTATACCACACTGTCCACAATTAGGTTAACCCTAGTGAGCAACCAAAACGCTTAACAGCTACTGAAGTTAGGGCCCATGGAACTGGGCCTGGTTCCCTGCTGAGGAACCAAGCAAATAATTGTGAACTGGAAAAGAAACTAAAGCTACTACTGGGCTCTAGTTCATTTCCTGTTTTGATGTCTTTCCTGATAAAGAGAATTTTGTTAATTTTTGACATAGCTTGTATTATCACCATTTAAGAAATACAGAGCAGAAATTCTTTCAGGAAAAATCTACAAAAGCAGCATTCCTACAGGCCTTTTTATACCCTATCAAGAAAGGGATCAGTCATTAATACAGGATCTTTTCTACAACACTGTAGCATTTGGGATCTTACAATGCAACCCTCTGTTCCAGAATTAGCTGGAATAAAACAGACACAAATTCTGAATTCTGAACTGAGTGGGACTTAGTAACACACCTTTTTGATTGAAACAGACAAAAAGCATTTTGGCTTTGTACATATTTTGCTTCCAATACACTTAAGAAGCACAAAACTAGATATTTATATTGTCCATGGATAGGTAGTTTTTTCTCTTGTGAAGCCTCCCACCTGAAGAATTTCCCTTCTTCTTCTTCTTCTCCTGGCCATGCACATACATGGCTAAACCCTGACAGACTGAGAGACACTTCTCATCTGACTGAAACAGAATTAGTGGAGGATACAGATCAGGGTGTGTATCATGTGCTTGCTTTTAAATAACATCCTCACACTAAATGCCAACTCATCATCAGTCCACCATGACATACATCAGATTGTGACTTGCACTTCTTTCATCACAGTATTTTCAGTGAAACAGCTCATTAAACTCTCAAGAAGGAAATTCTTATCTGTGCATAACCCTTCTCCTTAAACATCCTATAAAACCCCTAAATTCTTTTACTATTTCCAGCTGCTCACCCTACAAAGTTTCCAGGCTCTGTAGAGCGGAAGGTACCTGTGAACCCATCCATATGGAAATCCTTACAGTTACCCAATAGTCTTTCTTCCCACTCCCCTCTCCCACCATGGTCACTGTATCTGGTGGTTGCTTGTTGTTTTATTTTTTTTTTTTTCTTTAGTGCTCATACAGTCTTTAAACTTGCAAAATTAAAGACTTTAAAACCTTGTCCCCCTCTGCCCCCTTACTTGCCGTTACAAGTGATCAGGAGCACACAGGCACTTCCTTACCATAGCCAGGCTGTAAATTGTTTGTACTGCACCTCTTCAGGATCCTCTTTTCCATGTTTTAACTGCATCTCCAGCTCTGCCTGCCTCCCCTGCAGAATTGCAAAAAAAAAGTCAGAAATGGATCTTAAATCATAAGATTTATTTACATCATAAGATTTCTTCAGAGATGACACATGTAGCCTAACCTAAGTGCTAGCTCATAAGTGACCTTGATTCCTTTGCATAGGGGATCCCACTGTAACGTACAATACATTAAGGAGAAGAATCCATAATTTTTTGTTCTCATTAAGAAAAACAAACTGCAGATGGCATAAATGACCACAAATACTGAAGCATCTATCCAGTATATGCAGAGCCAAGTTCCCTTGGGAAGGGCTACAACAAGCAGGGAGCGAGCTTTAGAAGCCTGCTAGCTAAAATAGATTGTAACATCAAAACATTGCTTTCCTGATGCTCTACCTAAGACAGATTTCTTCATTCTTTTACTTTACATAACTCTGACCTCCATGTGATTTCCTACACCCTTCTCTCTGTACATTTAAAGAGGTGATATGGATTCTGCCCTCTAACACGTTATAACATATGTTATAACATACATATGTTATCTAAAAATATCTAAAGCACCTTTGTTTTAACATTCTGTCCTCCCATCGAGAGAGGGAGACAAACCTTGCTTAGGTTGTCAATTACTGCTCCTAGGCAGATTATATAAATTAAATTACGGCTCCTAGGCAGATGAAAAAATACAGGCACATATGCTGTTTTTTTCTTGAACTGAATTGAATGCTTGGTATTGAATGCTTGTAGTTGTGGTGTACATACCAACCTGAAAATACAACACAGTGAATCTTGAAAATCCAGGTCTCACTCAAAAAGTGACCCTTGACAAAGATTAAAGGAGTACATACAACACACTGACTAAAAATAAAGCAGTATAGCAGTTAGAAACACTGCATTATGTACTATCCAGACTACTCATCTTATACTGTGGTCTCTTTTGGCCACCTCTGATGAAACATACTAACGAAAGTGTAAGGATTAAGTAAGAAAAAACAAATGTAGGCTGTACTGTCCTGTAAAATGGCGAGACATCCTACAGATCCTTTAGGAAAAAAATCTAGTACATGCTAAGCCTCTAGTGAAATCTTGACGTGGAAAGGAAGCAAAATAGGAAAGTAATTAAATGCAAGCGGCAATGTCCCCCAAGACCTAATCCTGCAATTTGAATAGCTACTGCTTTGTTTGTAATGGGGCTGGCTTGGTTTAGGATCTCATGTTTTGTTAATGATCAAGATAAAATTTGTTTTGAAAATGTGAGAGAAGTGTATGTTTTGCTGCACAGCAAAACAAGGAGCAGTCAAAGCTTATAGAATTCATTCAGCAATCTGCTCCATGCTGAAAACAGCTGATGTGGCCTGGAAATACAAACAAATAAACCCTTCTAGTAAGCACAAAGCCAGCATTCTAGAAGGAAGCAATTTGCTAAACCTTTTTTTGAAAATTTTCTGGTTGAAAATCAAATTATACTACATTGGTCTTAGATATCAGGTCAGCTAACCTAATGAAAGAGAGAATTTAAGCTATTTCCTAATCATTAGATAGGGTTGAAAGAATTGAAAGAGGAGCCTCATACAGTGCAGCAGGATTACATGCTGATTAAGGGGAAGTTCTTTTTAAAGAATCATCCCTCAATAGCTTCTGTCTCCTTTGTGGTACTACTATTACAAACTTCTTACCCAAGCAATAGGTTAGAGCTCTAGCTAAAATTTCATCTTCCAGAAGTTCTAAAAATTGACACATTTTGCAAGTTGACACATGAACCTGCATGAACCTGAACTGTAAATAGAAACTGCACTTCTAAAAAGTATCCCAGATTGTGCTTTCAGTAGCTGAAGACTCATTTTCATTTTTTTTATAAATGTTATAATTAAGCACCTCAAGCTTTAGTTTTTTTGTAACTTGTATGAGTGTTCTTGCTAGTAAAATTAAAACCCATACCACTTGAATAAGCATTATTGTCCACAATATTATATACCTTGAAATTACCTGCAGGACTGCACTGTAGGTTCGACTCATAAACCCTAGCCAGGTCTGTGGCAGCAGTATGGAGTGGTGCCATTCAGAAGGCTGAATATTAACCTGTGCAAAACACCCAGAAAGGTTAGAAGTAGTTACACTAAATCTAACATATGCAGAATCTACACTTTCCAGTCTACTATTTGCAAACATTCACTCATTTCCACAGGCCATTATACCTGGCTGTAGGAAATTAAAATCAGCATGTACTTCATTGTCCTTTCTGATTTTACCCACACCAAGTTACTTTCAACTTCATTACCCAGGCCGGTCAAAAGTGGTTGCTTCAGGTAGTGCAACAAATAAATTGATCCCAGAGAGACAGTGGAACCATATGAGGCAATAAACACAACACTTAACAGCACTGGCAAACATTTCTTCATAGTTTGTGAAGATCTTAGATATTTCTAAAAGCAGAATTGTTAACCAATATAAATAACTGACCTCCCCTTGTATCATTATTTTCCTGAGTCTTCCTGCTTATTCACCTCTATTTTATGCCCCTAATGATCTAGGTAAAGCAGTCAGTATTATTTCTTCACTTGGATTTTCTAACAAAAAACACAGGACCATCCTGAAGCTCCAAGCCCACTGTTTTAGCGAACCTGAAAGACTTGTGAATAAGTACTAACACACCTATACAAATAAAAACATTCTAAGTCAATCCAAAAAGATAACATACTGCATCTTGCAGACAATACACAAATATGACCTGTACTAAAAAAAAGGAAATCTCATCTTAATAATGACTCATGAACAGTAGTGCTTCCTTTTAAAATTATAGTCACACCTCCTTCTCACCTCTGCTCATCAATTGCTCCAAAAGTTTATGAGCAGTCAAGGTTCCAATTAGAATTGCTTTCCTTGGGTTCCTGAGGAATCTGCAGCAAGTCCAATCTTCCCCTCTGCCTCTACTCTGAAACTATTTTAGACTTGTGCATTAGACTATTTAGATTTCTGGTCAACAGACAGCTAAACATTAGCCAGCGTGTGCCCAGGTGGCCGAGAAGGCCACTGGCATCCTGGCCAGGATCAGCAATAGTGTGGCCAGCAGGACTAGGGCAGTGATAGTCTCTGTGTCCTTGGCACTAGGGAGACCACACCTTGAATAACGTCTTAATTTCTGGGCCCTCTCCTTCAGGAAGGACACTGAGGTGCTGAAGCGTGTCCAGAGAAGGACAGCAGAGTTGGTAAAGCATCTGGAGCACAAGTCCTATGAGGACTGGCTGAGGGAGCTGGGGCTATGTAGCCTGAAGACAAGGAGGATCATTGGGACCTTACTGCTCTCTACAACCACCTGAAAGAAGGGTGTAGCCAGGTGGGGATTGGCTTTTTTTCCCAGACAATTAGGGACAGGAAGAGAGTATATAGTTCAAATGGTGCCAGGGAAGGTTCAAGCTGGACATCAGGAGGAATTTCTTCACGTAAAGAGCTGTTAAGTACTGAACAGACTGTCCAGGGAGGTGGCGCATTCACCACTCCTGAAGGTGTTCAAGAAACGTCTCCATGTGGCACTAGGTGCTATGGTCTAGTTGAGAAGGTGGTGAGTGGTCAAAGATAGGCCCTAATGAGGTCTTCTCCAACCTAAATGATTCTGTGATTCAGGTTAAACTGGTCTCAAAGTGATTTGTTAAGTTCACTATGTAATCCACACTTGTGAAAGACAACAAAAGCAGACCTGTAAAATACTGCAGGTATTCATGCAGGAATTAATTACAAAGCTTCAGGCATCTTGTGACATTTCAAGTATCTAGACAATATGGTCTGTCAGGAACACCTAAAATTTGTGGAAGTGTTTGATGACAACAGAACTTGCTGAGGTACTTTTCATTAATTAACTTTCTTCATGGCAGTAAACATTTTGCACGTATATGGAGTATGAGGAAGGAAAGACAGAACTGAACATTTTCACATAACAAAAAACACTCAAAATTCATCTACAACTGAAAATGACTGGACACAGTGCTGAAGATTTTAATATAAGTAGTACTGCAATCTGCTATTTCAGTACAGGAAACCAGTAGCCTTTACTTGTCATCTATCGCTGGGTATCAAGGGTAACCACAACTACACTAAGTGTTGACTAATTAATACTAACAACCACAGGCAAAGGTGACAAAGGAACTTCAGGCTGTTATTTAAGCGCACAGTTTATGTGAAATAAGAAAATATTGGCTGAGTGGGGAGGTACAGGGAATGAGGCTCAAGGGAACTGAGAACCAAGGATGAGTGCTTGTGGAACACTGCACAAAGATGCTGGGTATTTCTTAGGAACAGCACTTGGCCAGACCAAGCAGCCAAGCAGTTTTTAAGTAAGAGCTACAACCTGATATCTGAGGCAGTAAGAAATGGCATGAGCTTGGAGCTAGTAACCTGAGCCTGTCAAATGATGCTTACGAAGGACATTTCTGCCTGAAAAGACACAATCATAGACCAAAATGCAAGACAGGTAATGGTGGCAAACTACAAGAGATACTACTTCTCCGTGTGTTTGGAATAACACCTTTATGTCAGTGCAATGTTTAGGCGGGTATTTTAAATGCCCTGCTCGCATATGGGACATATAAAGTGTCACCTCAGTGATTTAATAAGTAAGGCTAGCATGACATATCTGTATCAAGGAAATGGTGAAAGAGCCTTTCTTTTGACTTTAGGTTTTGCTTAGAGGCTCTTTTTAATATACTTGCATGCACATACTTCCAAATCCACCCCCTAACATTTCTTTGTGAGAAAAAAATTGTCTTTCTCTAAGGCACAGTAGATTGAGGAAAAGAAAAACAAAAATCTGTCAGAAACTTATTTCTGAATACTGTTTTATCACTGAACAAAATACATTAGTAAATGCAATAGTAGAAACCAGCACAAATTAGTTCATATTTTGAACTACATCAATCTAGGCACAAAAGAATACACTACAATGAATTCCTGCTCCAGAAAATCCAGTTATCATCTTAAGGTACTTCACATACAAGGTCTGAATAAACTCTTGAGTATCTTGATTACACCAATACCAAATCAGGAAATAAAAGCACAGAAGGAGCTTTTCACTTTACTTTTCAAAGATGCATGTCATCACAGCACATCTAATTGAACAGTTAAAAAATATGCAGGGAATGGTTCTTCCATGAGTACACAGAGTACCTAACACGATTATTACTTGTAGGGAACTATTTAATACAGCACAACTAACCTCTGCAACTCAACTTTGCAATTATGTCTGCAAATATGACTCATAAACCAGAAAAAGTAACTTGTTCTATTTCCAACACACTGAAAGCCCCTGGATATCGGGAAACATGCAAAGGCAAGACCATTCTCCATTAAAAAACCCAACCCAAACGAAACTAGAAATTGCACCAGCTCAGAATGCCAAAGCCACCATCTACTACACTGGAATGCCAACAGCAATCTGCCTCTGTACCTTTTGTACTTTTTGAACTGCCCTCTTCACCTCCACTAAAGAACAAAAAGATGGATAGCTAGCTGAAAGCCTAGTAACTCTAACCCAAACCACACATGAACAGAACCTTCAAATATATGGTACATGATGTGAACATATGTGACTATTCATCCTCAATCTTTTTCACAACAGACTAAGTGAATCTGATAAGAAATTATTCCTATGAATTTCTATGAAGCATTACTTGCAAAACCTGAAACAGTCACAGGCAGTATCTGGAGACTTTTTGTACAGTGTGCTCCAGGCAGCCATAGGAGAAAAGAAAACACATGGTCTATACTTCTGACCACTGTGACCACAGTAACTTACATGTTCTCTCAGAGAGAGGCTGACAAGCTCTGTTTAATAATCAAACAGCACATCCTCATTTCTAAGGGAATGATGACCTTCCCCTTCCAACTCACCAGTGACCACTAAAGAGCAATATAACCAGCATTTGAAACATACCACAGTTTACTGAACCTATTTTCTTCTTCCTGTGAAATACCTGTCCAAGTAACATCAAAAAGCCCCTTCTGCATCTTAATCTGATCCTGCTGGCAAATATCACAGATGAATTCAATCCCTCAGCTAGAATAGCACCTAGGTGATAGAATAAGTATGGCTCATAAAGGTTGAACAGTAAATTATCTTTGTACTACTGTTACTGTTCGATTTCAATGGCAGCTAAACCCAGGTATTTGTTATTTGTATGTCTTAAACACTTTTCAACATATAAGAAGAAAATCTTTCCTCTGCATACAAATGTCATATAACTCTTTTTTTTTNTTTTTTTTTTTTTTAGCAGAATACCAGGCATCGCAGTTTTACAGATGAAGAATCTCATAAAAATGAAACAGGTATTTTCAAGCCCCTCACCTTGCCCCAGTTGCCAAAATCTAAGTGCAATAATGGCAACTATGCATGCACAGACACAGACAGATACACTACCTGTAGGTTCATATTTTATAGCTGTGAGCATGGATCAAACCACTGAAGACATAAAAACATTATCATCCCATTATCATCCTAACTTAGTCCTTTGTTAGGACTAAGTGACTGCTTAGTCCTAACTAAGAAAATGCCAGCTGCTGGAGATTTTTCGAGGTAAAATAAATAGATGCCTGCTATCTCCAATTAATTGTATTTTCTTGATGTTTATATCGACCTCAGACCTTATTCAGAGCTTTACGCAGACCTCAATACTTCGAAGAAAACTCTAAGACTCTTATTAACAGAACACTACTTACTTAAAATGTCACTATAAGGATTAACCCCTACAACTTCCTCCCTCTCCAAAAATAATAAGGAGTCAAAACAGTACCAAGAAAGTGTCATTCTGGTAATTTAAACCCCTACATATGCTTAGTCTGATGTGTTGAACTGTAAAGCGATGACTTTGCAAAAACACGTTAATTCCTATAGGACTGCAATGATAAGATGGGCCTAGATCCTACTGACCCAATTTTTTTTGACCCATTTGGCAGTTTTATAACTTAGGCTCCCTGTCTTTACTGTTAAACCCTGTTCCCCAGACAAACACTGAGGACCAAACAAACATTAAAGCATGAAATTTAGTTTGACGAGCCCAAGGACATGCTTCTCATCTAGCCAAAGGCCCAAACAACCCTTTTCTGACCACCCTGTATCTATGTACAAAGGGAAAAAAGCAAGAAAAAAGTCTGACTCTTAAAGCAGTGTAAACTGAAAACAGAAACAGTGATTTTTTAAATCAAAATTTTATAGTTACTGTAGATTTTCACTAAAAGGGTGCAGTTAATATTGTCTGAAGATATCTTGTGTTTAGGTTTAAAATATATTTGGGTTTATTTTTAGCTTTACTCCACCTTGAATCAACTGACTTGGTAAAGTACTGAGAGACTTGGTAAAATATTTCTACCTCCAGCCATTCTATGCATTCACTAACTTGATCCAATTCACCACAATAAAACTGCCATGTTTTGTCCAGCAAACCATTTTAAGGTTGTGTTTCTATGAAGGTAGCTTGTTCACACAAGAAAGATCAATTTTGGATATGCTGCTGGATTTTATAATCACTGCCAGTACAACTTTTTTTTTTTTTTTAACCAGGATTTTATTTGATCCTTTAGGGCAACAAGAAAGTGTTTAAAACAAAGTTCAGAACTGATCTTCATCCCACTATAAATTGACTGATATAAAACTTTCATACATGCTTTCTATGATAATGTAATTAAAGACGTTTTTCTTCAGAACCTGTGCCACAGAACTCAAGTCTCTCTGAATGACGCAATTACATACAGTGCTGAGCTTTTGTTTCTGTATACTATGGAAGCTCATGCTTCATTCCTTAGTCATTATAATCTGAATCTGTTCCTCTGACATATGAAATATCCCTGTGGACTTTTCCTGGTGCTCTCCACTGGAGCTTCCAAATACTTAGAAAACATTCATTAATTTACACTCCTGTGATAATGAGGGGTATTATCTCCAGCTTCTGCTTTCACTCTTCAGCAGCAAAGATGTCAAGATAGAAAACATCGATTAGATTTGCATACATTGTTAGATGTCTTCAGATAAGTGCTCAAGGGTAGGTTTTTAAAATTTTTCTAGTTTGAGAGAAGAACTTGACATCTGAAGCACTTCATGATCCCAGACACTGACTTCATGATACAGAGCCAGGGATGGGTTTCTATACTCCAGTCCAACTGGTGCAGACCGGCTTTTGTCTTTGTATACCTGGCCTAACTTCCACCAGGACCCATGTGGTATGTCTGTGGCCATAACACATGATTATTATTTTTTGTGCTTTTTCAGTCCTGAAGGACCAAAATTATTAAGATGTTACATGGAAAGCAGAAGTTGTATGCATATGCTAGCACACGCAAGCCTTTGAGAGATGGTACAGAGCTAGAAGACTGTACTAGCCAGAAGCAGCCAACTTCACCATGGCATGCATTTACATAATTTGACTGGAAACCTCAGGCAAACTATGCTGCAGACAGGTTTGTTAGAGAGGGAATTGGTTTGCTTGCCCCAGGAAGATTGAGGGAGTTAACCAGCATAAACACAGTGTGAACATGCTAAAGCGGGACCCGAGAGCAAAGCCCAGAGGGAGCCATGCGGGTGCACCACAGGATCAGAACATAGTCCCCATACATTATCCATGGCCCACACCTGTGTTCGAGTGTCAGAATTTCAGTTTGTACACACAAAACTCTCCAAACTCTGCACACACAACCTTCCCACTCAAACCCTGTGCTACACTTATTTCACAACTGAGTGTCTGATATCAGTGATTTTAGTAGCATCATAGAAGAACTTCACAGCAGATATGTCTCACATCTGGGTGACAGTCACAAAACAAAATCACGACCCAAATCACCCCCTTAGATGCATGTAAGTAGCTCCTATAGAAATACAAAATGACTGTATTAATAAAATTATTTTATGAACTTCTAAGGAGTTTAACACACTTTCACTTGTGTTAAAAGCTGCTCCCATTGGCATAAAGTTGGGAAAGGAACACTTATTTCCCTGGATCCAGTTGAACTGTTTATTATTTTTTTACTGTTGTCCAAAATTTTCGAAGATGAGCTTTGATATTCAAAAGTACCATAATTCAAAATGTTCTGACACACTTCATTACTTTATTTTCCCTAATGATTAAGCGAGGGCTTATTTCATGCCATTTTTCTAAAACCACACCAAAGGTAACTCCATAGTTTTGGTGGCACAAGCCTAATAGGTCAGGGAGATGAAATGTTTAAGAGACAGAAAAAAATGCCAAGTCTTAGCAAGGTGTAGATATTGTTTCCCCACAGAGCCCCATCATAGGCCTGCTATTTACCTACAAATGGTTACATGTGACAGCTATCAGGCATATATGTATAGCAGTCTTGAAGGCAGAAAAAGGCAAAGGTCACCTCCTTGTTCTTCTGATTTTCAGAAGAGGCATTTCAGCAGTGAACACTTAAAAAAAAAGTATTTACATGTTAAGTTCAAGTTAGTGAGGGTGGGTGACCATGGTGGTAGACTGATGACTGAACTTCATGATTCTATGATCCTCTCTGTCCCTCACAACAACTTCAGTGAATTATGATACATTCATAATGTATGTACGTATGATACATACATGCCATCACTAGCTGATACCAACACCCAGTGAATGTAAACAAAGAGACAGTAAAGCAGGGAAGGAGGTACAAGGAAGGAGGTGCAATAGTTTGGAAAAGCAAAGAAAAGCCAGCAACAACTTACCTCGTGAATGAGGGCGACCAACATTTGCTGGAAATTGCGGCCCCTGCTGGCCAGAAATCGATTAATAGGCTTGCCATCCTTGCCCATGTGGACTGGGAGGTCGAAACACAGCAACATGCCAGCTGAAAGGGGGAGGGAAGGGGAACAGAAAGGTCAATGCCAACACTCACACAGAGTCAAGGGAGAACCCAAAGCAAAGTAAGGTTAACTCAATAAAGCCAGTAATTCAAAAAAAATATGCAAGCATCTTTAAGGGGCATAAAACAAAGTTTCTTATGTTGATTCACCTTCAGATTCATAGAAATCTTTGGGTCAAAACATGCATACTTGTCTACTTCAAGAAAGTGACAGCTTACCTGCAAGGCCTGGTGTCATGCCTGGTTGCTTGTTCCTCTCATACATTTTCAGTATGAAATTTGGAACACCTGCCACTGTCTTCCCCTGGTCTGAGTGTGTGGTTCCTCCTCTTAAGGCAGAATGATACACAGCACGGGGCATGTTGGTCATCTCCTGTTTCACAAGTGATGTTACAAACTCTTCAAAAGCTTGATGATGAAGGGCAATACAATGAAGTGAGAGGAAAGGGAATGTGAGAGGCTGATGACTGAGAGACAAAACTAACCCTAGAAAGCCCAGAATGACATCAGTACTTCTTCTCCACTTCATAGTGGAGCTGCAGCCTAAACCTGATGTTGTAGCATGGGAAGGAGGGACATCTACCTCTTTAGGTTTTTCCCTTGAGTGTCTATGAAGTTCAAAACAGCATTGCTGAAAATCAAGGGAACTTGCTAAAAACAAGAAATGTGAGGAAGCTCCAGTGTAAAGCTACTTTATTCAAAACTGATATAGGTATATTTAAGGTTGGAAAGAAATACAGCCTTAGCTATTCCATGAGCTGTTGATTGCCTTGATTGCTACAAAAGTAACAGTAAGGACAGCCCATGGTTAACAGAAGGACACAGAGCAGAATCTAAATCACATTTTTGTAGCATGTCAGGAAGGGCACCTGCATCTTGGGATTTTTTCCTCCACCTGTAATGCCAATATTCTTCAAACAAAACCCACAGAATGCAGTCAGCAATTTTCTCTGCAGTAATATAGACAGAAACTCTAAGACTCTGTCTTCAATCCTCACTGCTTCAGTTTTGTTGGAGGAGTAGGTATTTGTTGACATGAAAACACTATCCACCTACCTGGTCTAGACTTTCAATAAAAAGTTTTTTGTTTAGGATGGTTAGGGAAAAATAGGGAAGAAATCTGCTGAAAGAGAATTCTTTCTATTTCTCTGCTGGAAACCATTCACATTGATAGAGACCCTTATCACTGCTGTTACATTACTGCATTTTCCGGTTATGCCAAAAGACCTAAATATAAGCCATTCAGAAGCAATTCTTCAGGCAGAGGACAAGCCAAGACTCTACACCGACAAACATAACTCAAACTACAAAATCTGGAAAAATTTAGTGAAACAACTAGATGTGCAGCAAATACTAGAAATTAATGACTGAAATCAATCTGAGGATAAACAAAGATAACTACCATCACATGAAAAATATTTTTATTATTGTTGTTGTTGCTTTCATTATTACCATTATCATTATCTCCTTTGCCGTAAGGATACTAACACTATTACTAGCAGCAACAGCAATGACATCAAGCTTATAGTTCTTTTTACGAATTATTTTTAATTCTGACTACCAAGTTTGACAAGAGTCTCACTCCCAGTATGAAAAACTATCAAAATAAAAAAATAAGGCTGCCATACCCCTTGTGATCTCCTGGGAATTTAACACATAGAAACAATATGAAAACGGATGTGACAAAACAGTTTTAAAGGAGTTTGAGATAAAATACTATCTAAAGCTCTACTTTCCAACGGTGGATATAAGTAATTACATGTATTAATCTCAATAATATGTACCAATAGAATTCCAGCAAATAAGATGACACACATTCAGCTCCCATGGAACAGGGACTCTGTGGCTTTTGGCCTGTCTTGGACATTGCCTCCATTAATCCAGTTTCATACTCTTCTGATGAAGCAATTCACTCTCAACCACTCCAGCCAGTCACTAAAGGTTTTGCTCAAGTCTTCTGGACTCTGTGTTAACTAACAATGTTAGAAGACATCTCTGAGGAAGAAACTGCTCAGTGAATTTTTGGATTCAACTACTTTGATACCAGTCTGTGGTTGCTGCCTCTCTGAATCCAGTCTGTTCACTTTAAATTCCATTTTGGTTTCTCATCTTGCTAACAAGTTGCCTATCTCAGCATTCATTACACAGACTGAGTTTTCTGTCAAGATACATCATGCTCTTTCATTGAACTAGGTTATGTCTTTCTCCCCCAGAAAGCTTCCACGATTTAGTAGTTCGGACTCTCTAGGTTAGGCTGCACACACTCCAGATGCCAATGCATGCAGAGTTTGATGAACTGATTCTTTTATAAAGCTCCACTGGGGAAAAATACTACAAAATACCATCTACTATCTCATGGTAATTTTTACAGCCTGCAATCACACATGAAGATGCCATGTATTCTACAAAGAACATAATAACAACGTCTGTGTCCTGGCACAATATCTCAAATCTTGTAACTGTTAGATAATGAGCACTTCTGAAAGTAATCAAGTGAATGGCAAAAATCTCAAATACTGAAGGTAATTCAACTGCACAGGTTTCAGAGCAAGTGTATCAACCAGAGACCATCTCTTGAAGCATTCTTCAATATCAATATGCATCACTACAATTATGCATTAAGTATAGCACTGATATCTTAATTAAGCAGACTTTGTGTAGAATGTTGTTTTCATACCACTAATAGTCTGTTTACAAAACTATAAATATTTAATTTATTTTACTTCAATCTGTCCTGGGCTAAAATACAAAGTTGCCTTAAAAAAATCTGTTCAGTCCTCCCTCCTGAAGTCACAATGTGATGAAACAATGAGTATTTTAAGTAAATAATAAGGAACTGGCTTTCCCTTTAGGACTGGTAGAGAAATTTTAATTATAAACATTTTTCCCCACCATCAGGATCTCTGTCACACCATCTTCCTAGAAGATGGGTTTATTTTTTACTTTACATTTTTCCCATCATTTGTTAATGAAAAAAAGAAAGGCTGCACTTTAACATGACACTCCATTCTAGAAGAGCCACAGGTCTGTACAGTCACCGTGACTCTGTATCTGCAAAGTGACCTCAAACAGTGGTATATTATACCTCCTAAAACAGCAGGTGGTGTTAGAGATAACAGCTTGATATACGAAGAACCCGGAACAAATAGATTTGCCTCCTGATCCTCTTCATCTTCATTCACGTCTATCTCTTCCAGTGAGTCAACTTCTGGTCGTGCCTGGAAGACAAAAAACAAATTAAACATCAGCACAAAAATCCCAAGTCCTCATTATCATTCATGATTCCAAGTGTGAAAAGTACCAACTAAATATGAGAAGTTTCCCATTTCATTATTTTCACTCTATTTCATAAATTTGAAGCTTAATGAATAAAAGCTTCTTTTCTACCTGACTGAAAGGCAACACTGCTTGGTAAAAATCACAGGGTGTGAAAATACATATCTGTAATAATAAAATTAATCTTCACATTACAGCTGAACTAATACTCATAAAACTTTACTTTCAATGTGATTCTTCTTCAGTTAAACAATGTTTTATATTGGCACTTTAATATAAACAAAACATTTTTCCTAGACATTACTTTTACATATTAGTTTTTGGAATTTGAAAAACTGCAACATATTTACATTGCTTTCAATTAAAACATATTTACTCACTTTAAATACTGCACCAGTAATACAACTCTAAAGTAACTGCACTAGCAATACAGAACTATGTACTACTGTGAAAGATTTAGTCTTGCAGCAGAGTTTATATATATCCCTTATTCTATCCTGTGGTCTTCTATGTAAAACACATTTTTCATTTGTAAGGTTTATGCTGAATTCTTCTCACTGATTTATATAAAGTATGTTTTTTAATTTTAAAGTTGCGTGTTCCTTTCAGCCTTTTCATAACAGCCGGTTACAACACACAAATGGAGCCTATCATATAATAAATCAGTAAATAAAACCTTTCCTATAAAGCCACTATTCCATAAAGTACCAGTGGACTACTGAGTACTGCCTAGTTTCTCATACAATGTAAAAAAAAAAAGTCACATAGATGACGTTATGTTCATGTCCTTGTACTCTTTCATTTTGTTTCGTTACTGACTCACCTAATCAGAAGTTTCAGAGTTTAACAGCCCTCTGCATACTTAAAAAGCCTTTTAGTAAGTACCTCAACTCCTTTCTGACTGCCTTTACTGACAAAAAGTAAAGTGTTATGCTGTAAAAATTCACAACAAAAAAGACAGGAAAACTTTTCAGCTTAATTCCAAAAATTGCACCTACTTTTCAAACTGATTTGCCTCTTGGGAACAAAAGCCCTATCTATGAGTGACTGCAATGAAAGAAATAGCAATCATAAGAGCTGCTTAGTGTCAAGACTCAAGTGCAAGCACTAAGAGAAGTGCATAAAATGCGTACCAGCTGACAAAAAAACCCTGCTAATTGAGTAACAAAATAAGAAGAACTACCTTCTGACTGCTTAGCCCTAGGTTCATTTGTGCCTTTCCCTGTTCACAAGACTCAGCTACGCCAATCACATATGACATCATCTCATGTCACCAGCAGGAGCTTGTATTCCTTCAGGAGGCTCTCCTGAATTCTGGCAGAGAAGGCACAAGGACTCATTTCACTTTCAACAGGATATGTTGACCCCATGTCAGATGGAAGTGTCAGATGTGCTTACTACCAAACATATAACATGGCTACCTGTCCAGGAAGATGAAGAATTGCATATTCTCCAGAGTCAAATGATGAGAGTGATTTATAGGCTGAAATGGCTACAAGGGCATCCTAGAAAATTAACAGGAAGAAAAAGAAAATCACAAACACAGCATATAGTATTGCTACCTACCAGAAACTCCACATACAAAGTGCTTATCAAGTTAACTACTGAATGCTGAAAAAGGGTTCAACAATATTTTCCTGAAGCACGCACTCAGTTCTAACTTTTTATGTACACAATGCAAAGTAGCAAGACCAGTTATCTAGGCTTGATAACAAGCACTCTGAGCATTCTACTTCAGGTAGAAATATCCAACCTATGAGAATAATGTTAATAACATATTGATGTTTCAGCTGTTGCTATGAAGTGCCTACACCAAATCAAAGACTCTTCCGTTTCCTGTGCCAGTGTGCAGGTGCACAAGATGCTCAGAGGGAGCACGGCCAAGACAGATGACCTGAGTTGACCAAAGGGATATTCCAGATCATAGAACTTTATGCCTAGTATATAAACTCAGGGAAGTTCACCAGAGAGTACCCATTACTTGCTCAGGGACGGACTGGGCATCCCTCAGTGGGTGGTGAGCAATTGTATTGAGAAACACTTGTTTGTAATTGAGTTTTATTCATCTTTGTCTTTTTGTTATACCCCCTTTCTTTACTATTTTATTGTTACTGCTACTTTTGTTATTATTATTACACAGTTACTTTATTTCGTTTATTAACCTGTTCTTGTCTCAATCCACAGGGTTTACTTTTTTCCAGTTCTCCTCCTCCCCATCCCATCACAAGGAAAGGGAGTGGACAAGTGGGTGCATAGTACTTAATTGTCATCTGGGATTAGCCATGGGGCTGAAAAATTCACTGAAACAGGTTGACAGAAGTCATAGTCTTAAACTAAAATACACTACTTCCACCAGCCCCATGGTGATGGTACTCCAACATTCCCACTGCATTACAACACTCCACAAATGAATTGAGTTAGCTGTCATAGCAGCATCTTTGTCAAGAATGCTTCACCACGTTAAGGCTGAAATTTTCCAGAGGAGGTCAAACTAGCTTCATAGAATCACAGAATATGCTAGGTTGGAAGGCACCCACAAGGATCACTAGGTCCTACTCCTGGCCCTGCACGGCACCATCCCCAAGAGTAACACCTGGTGCCTGACCATTGTCCAAACACTTCTTGAACTGTGTCAGGCTTGGTGCTCTGACCACTGCTCTGGGGAGCTGTTCCAGTGCCCAGTCACCTTCTGGGGGAAGAACCTTTTCCTAATATCCATCCTAAACCTCCCCTGGCACAACTTCAGGCCATTCCCTCAGGTCCTATCACTGGTCACCACAGAGCAAAGATCAGTGTCTGCCCCTCTTCCTTCCCATCATGAGGAAGTTTTGGCCACAATGAGGTCTGTCCTCAGCCTCCTCTTCTCCAGGCTGAACAGACCAAGTGACCTCAGCCACTCCCCATATGGCTTCCCCTCAAGGCCCTTTGCCATCTTTGTGGCGGTTCTTTGGATGCTCTCTAATATTTTCATGTCTTTCTTATACTGTGGTGCCTAAAACTGCTCCCAGGACTCAAGGTGAGAACACACTAGTGTATAGTTGGTTTGAACTTCTCCTTGGAGATGGCAGAAGTTAGAACCTTCAGTTACCACCTTTTCTGCGTAGTACATTGCTTCAGAAACATTGTTAAGCAACAGGAACAAAACCCTATTAGAAGATGAGATTACTGACACTGTCTTGACAGAAAAGTACAAAATTTAATATCCTGTTGCTGACATCAGAAATTAATGTTTTCAATTATATCACTTACCTCGTTCTGGGTGTTGTTCCAAAGGAAGCTGATAACTTGAGCTTTGAATTTCTAGAAAAGCAAAGGAAATATGCATTTATGTTTTCTTCGACCAAATAAGCAGTTGAAAGAGAGGCAGTTACCTGAAACAACTTACTGCCACATCAACATACATTGAACTAAGAAAGTGGAAGTGGTGCAGCTTTGAACTCCAGACATATTCACATGTCCTCACATGTGAGAAGGAAACCATGGATTAACCTCGCACTGGAATTTCCCATCTATCTCCCAGGACTCATTAATGCAAGCGAAAACTGTAAAACTGTATGGAATGTGCATTTCATAAATCTGAATTAGGCAACAGGTGCAATTTTATCAGAATCAAGCAGGCTTATGTAAAAGTTATATACAAAGGTATAGTAAAGAAAGACTCCTCTCAGTCCATAAGTACCCACCTCAAATTCATTTGTATTCACTGTTAATGAGGGAACCAGGGAAAACAATTCATTCAGTGCTTTTAAAATGAGTGGTCTTGTATCACAACCCAGCTTTGGTGACAGAGCATTCCATGTAGAACGGATGCAAACAACCTGCAAGCAAAGTGGGAGGCATCATTACTGACAGCTATTACACCTTTACTTAAACAACATTTCTTTCCAGTTCTGGTTCTTGCTCCTCCTTCTGAGAACAGAAATTAATACACAGTTCATAAAAAGTAAAAAAGCAAGCATGTTAAAAATTCACATGTAAATCAACTGACATAACACAGTAATACTGCACGGTACTTCACCAGGGAAAGCAACTACCAGTAGGAATAAATAACACACTGTTAGCAATACACAGAGCTGTACATGTATCTTCAACCCATATCAGTGCTCTACTTAACTTGGTCAAATTAGCTAAAAAAGCAAGCTGTCTCTGGGAATTTAATAGGATGAAATCAGAGGAAGCCACTGAGGAATCTATCTTTGCTGGGAGCCCTCCAAAACAAAATGCCTTTAATCTTTAAAAACAAGAAAAGCCAAAAAAATTTGCAGAACAAATGAAAAACACAGAAGTTCAGGAATCCAGAAACCGTTGGAAACTGTCAAACTACAATAAATACTAAACACTAATACCTAATACTGAACACATTTACACTAGAACTAGAGCACAGGACGACATAATTTGTCGTCCAGGATACCTAATTTCCTTCCTTCCTGGAAACAACACACTTCTCACCCAGCTTCTTTTCACTTTCAAAGATCTGCATGACAGCTCAACAAGCAGTCAGTACAACATTTTGCATTTCCAGGCACTGAAAAAGTCTGCAAGATGCTCAGTCAGTGGTACGGTTCTAGCTGAAGGATTACACAGAAGTCATAAAAAGCAGTAGTCAAGTTTCTCAGGCATGTTGACTAGACAGCAATACTGGTAACTAAAACTTTCTCTTTTTTCCTTGAGAGATGTTTTCAGTTACCCAAGCTTTCTCTTGGTAATGAGTCATTTATTTTCCTGAAAACAAGTAATTTCCATGGAGTATTTCATCAAACCTTAATGATGCCACATGTGGAGAACTTAACATTTCAGAATTTTGCCACCATACCTAAAATAATTCTGCCTATAATTTAGCTGTTGTTACTACTTGTCTTTCAGATTTCAGGCTCCACTGCAACAAAAAGAGTACAAAACAGGAAAAAACACAAACCAAATAACTCAGAAAAAAGCCCAAAAACCAAAACCAAAACCCCCAGGAAACTATAACTCTGTTCACCCTACCCCACCCACCCCACAGAACCACAACACAAAGAAAAACCCCAAACCATGTATGCTCAGAACCAAAGTCTAGACAAAAATTTTAAAATATCAGTGGCAAAGCAAAGTATAATTTCCAGCCTTCTAAAGCAAAAAACTGCAAATCAAAACTTAGAAGTCTGAGCAAATGCCATGAAAATGTGTTTCAGGCATAAAAAATTACAACAAAGCAACAGAAAACAAAGACATTGAGAAATACAAATTGATCTTTGTAATGAAATCAAATAAAGGTATGTTTATGAAGATATTCCACAAAGGTATTGAGAAAGGTAGTTTTAATATTATTCTGTGCTGGAAAAACAGAATGCTTTGTATCTCTGCAGGTAATTGCCAAATTAAGCAGTCACTTCAGTGAGTGTAAAACACATTCATGGTGCTGTTTAAAAAACCAAAGATGTATTTCGAGTTGAATCCATTTCAGAACTAGCAAACCCATGAGTGTGTTTCTATGGTAACAACCACTGATGGCTAGAAAGACCTCATCTGGCAACATTTCAAGGGAAAATGATACCTCTCTTTCCATTCTTTCAAAACAGACTATTTGCAAGAATAAGATAAAAGGTCTTCCAGTGTTCAGAAAGACAGATATATCTATTAGCACTGAAGTTCCTCCTGACCTATCTAGAAATGTTAAATTTGTAATAGTTGTCTGTAGTAATTAGTTGTCTGGAAAACACAACATCTATCAATATGCAGAGAAAAGAAGTTGTGCATTTGTGGGATTTGATCCTGTAATTTAGGAAGACTAACAAATCATTAGCTAGCCAAGCATGTTTAATTTCATTCTTTCCTATAGTAACACATATTCTCCAACTTCAGCTAAGAGGTGGAAAAAGGCCTTAAAGAATAGCCACCATCCTAAGATAAGTTTCTAACTTAGTTTAAGACTGTACAATTCCTTCTCAGATGATATTTTTTAGACTTGCAACTTAATAGCCACCCTACATAAAACTCCTACCAAATGACGTACTGTAAACTGACAGAACAGGGGGATGGGAACAGTTGGAAACTGGTACTTTACACACCATAAAACCCCACCGTAAATAAAGAAAGGTTATAAAAGCAGTAATAACCTTGATATGGTATGTTCCTGGAGGAGTGGGAAACTGTGATAAATATCTTGTGATGAAATTTATCTGCTAGTCATGAATCCCCCAGGAAAAGCCCACTGATTCCACAGACACTGTTCAGCTCAACAAAGCTGTCCTCTGCAAATGCAAAATACTCTAGAAAACTAGCAATATAACAGAACTTTACAACACTGGTATGCCAATTACTGTCTGAAAAAAAAAAAAA
>VXBN01014843.1:1448-41601 GCA_013397395.1 Sinosuthora webbiana | reverse complement strand
TTGGTAAAAAAATGGAAAATTCTGCTACATTTGTTTCAACATGCATTTTTACATGAGCAAATGATAACACTTTTCACTGTAAAAAGATCTGTCTCAATCCATAGGAAGAATAATAATTAATAATTCAACTGCTCTGGGATTTTGCATACTTGGCTCTGTTCTGGTTCCAAATCAGAGACCAAAAATACTATTGTTTATTCTACAAGTCATCGCTATCTTTATTGTTCAACAATGTAAATTGGTACTTCCACAAACTTAAACTAAATTCTGGAATCTGCATTTACCACCTAATTAATTAACTATAATGCATTACTTTTTTCCATTTTCCAAAGTATTTGACATTCTTAAATAGAACAAATCCCTTTATAAACCAAAAATACTCCAGATTTTTGTGGAATTGACTCATCTTCCTCCTTCTCTATTTCTCAAGGTTGTTGACTACCTTCTATAGAATCAGTCATCACCCTATTACCTGCCTAGAAACAGGACTGGTTTTATGCAAATATTTCAAGCACAATCAATAAATTAAGCTGAGAATTTAGAGTAGTATTCATTTGAATGGATTTTCACACCCAAACTGAAAGCATACTCCCACTGGCAACCTCCCTCCCCTTTCTTTCAAACTTCTGGATTTAAGAAAAGTTGGGCAGTTTCACAGTTTCTGTTGTGTCCCAATTTTGGCTAGGTTAGAACTAAGATTTTTCACAGTACTTGTCGGCAATGATTTATCAACAAAACAGTGTTGAAAACACTGATGTTCCCTGCTGTCATGATATTCTTTAAAACAGAAAACGGCATGGGAGAAGTAAGTTATACCACTTCTCTAAGCACATGGCAGAATTTATTAATGTAAATTCTAGTCCCAGTTAAAATTCAGCAATAAGATTAAATATTAACGTCTGCATTAACATTGAAACACAGAAAAGTGAAACCTACACTCAAAGCATGACATTTTATTTGCTGCCCAACCTTTTCTTCCCACTCCTTAACCGTAATGATTTGTTTAAGCTAGTCTGTACAGTTGTACTTCGCCTCTTTACACATGCTAAAGAGACAATAGCACTGCCTGAGAGAAAAATATGTGCATTAGTATACAAGAAGAAAACTAAAATTAACTTCCTGATTAAAGAGAACCCAAAAGCAGACTTGAGTGCCAAAGGCTCAAGCAAGAACCTGTTTTGGTTAAATTAAGCCTTAGGTAACAGGGAGGTTAAGCAGAAACCAAATAATACGGGTAGACAAAAAGTCCCCTTGAATACAGAAGACCTGACAGAGGAAAGCAGTTTTATTTCTGGGCACCAGTTGTACCTTGAATGTCAAGGAAAAAAATGTATCCCCTGATTTACTGTTACCTAAATCTTTGAATGATACAATGTAAACTGCAGGGTGATGGGTTTTCAGCAGTGGGCATCAGGTATCTCTGGGGTAGGGGTAATCATTAATCTTAGCAACCTGCACCACCATAAGTTTTGGTTAAGTTTCAAAATTCTCAAGGAGGTCACACATACTCCTCCACTGATACATGTTTTTCATGCAACTGTTAACGCATGAATAGGGAAGAAATGTCTTCTAATAAAATTATCCAAAAAGTTTCATATGCAGCAGAAGGAAGGCTCTCTTTAACTGGAAGGCTCTCTGCTCAGAGGATAAGAGGATTTTGTCAATTCTTTAAATCATATCCATCCCTGATAAATGCTGTGCTGGGCAAACAGGTTATATAAGACAGCAGGAGAGATGACAGATATGTCATTATAATGATCAACATCCTTACCTAAGCTGCTCACTTCCAGTCTGTTCCCATAGTATCCCTTCCTCTTTCCAGAGGCAGGTTCTTGGGCGATTCAGCTTCATCTTAAGCTAGTTCTCTAGTCAACAGTCTACATCCTTCAGTTTTTTCAGTTATAGCTACACTGGACTACACATCAGCAGTGAGTTCAAATTATAATAAAAATAAATTATATTCACAATCCTTAGTTATAACAGCATTCAAACCCTCTAACGTCTGTCTGTTTAAGCCCAGCCTTCATCAGCTGTGATGGGAAGCTCATTTCAAGTCCTGTCTCTATGCTAATTATCTTGTTACATAGTTTATTCTACAGTAAACATATATTAAATCAAAGTTATACAAGGACTTCTACACTAACATGTAGTAAACAGATACTAAGTTTGATTTACAAAATTCTCAGGAAATGTTTATGCATGTGCTACTGCTATACAGACAGAAACTTCTTTAAAAGTATTATCATTTAAAGTCTGTTTGTTTTGAACTGCATATTTCAACTGTAAGACTGGGAAAAACTTCAAAATGTTCTGGTACAGTGAAGCTGCTCCTCTCTCCATCTCCCTCATATAACGGACAAACAATGCTGGGATTAATTTCGATATTAAATTTATGCTACATCTTCATCAAGGGTGTAACAGCTCCACAAAGCTGATATGACAATTCACTAGCTCCCAATAGGCATGAACCAGCTTCAGAATGGGGTGCGTGCCGCCTGTCAACACTGCCTTCTGCATTCCCCATGGTACCAGAGGATGCAGAAGTTAGGTCAAGACTGTCATTAGAATCTGAAGAAGGGTTTTGACATAATGTTTTTTTGGTTTCAAAACTAATTTTCATCACAGAAATGATGCTGAGTTTTTTCAACGATTCTCCCTTTTAAAATAAAACTAAACATGTGAGACAAAATGATATTATTTAATAAATGCACCTGAGAAGCATTCTGTGCCATTTGGTGGCATGGTTTCATTTTTCTGAGCTGCGGGACAACTCTTTTTCAAAAACAGAAGCTAGAGGAGACTAGCAGGTTCCATTTCTGGGCTGAACTTTGGCAGATCAATCATCAACCTCGTTGTCCAGTAGGCAAGACAGTGAAATGAGATTTCTGAAAGCATACATTACTCAGGCATTTCTTGCTTCAATGAACAAGACAAAATTACTGGACAATTCAGACAAATGAAGGAATAGGTTTTTCAGATTAAGTGCATAAATGTAGCTAAGTTTCTCTTTATAAAACTATAAATTTCTCTCAAAAATGAGAAACCTTTTAGAAAACACAAGATAGGTTTTCAAAAGCTTAATGTACTCTAGAAGGATTCTAATCAATAGGTTTTCAAAAGTTTCATGTACTCTAGAAGGATTCTAATCAATAAGTTACAATCATGAAGAGTCTGTCCACAAGCTCGGACTATGACATGATTTTTCCCTACAGCTACTCACTGAAGTTTACATAATGAATCAAAGAAAAAAAGCATCAGGCACTACCTGAACGAGCCAAATTCTGTTCAACATATCCTTAAACATGTTTTCTACATCAATAAAAATATATTTTACATTTTTAGGTATTAATGCATTCCCAAACCCCAAAGAACAGAAAATAATGCATCTTCAGATGATTTTCCCAGAAGGTGTAATTTACCACTAAAATAGTTCATTCCAGCAGTTGAAAGGTCATAAAGAATGGACATCTTCTACAGATTCACAATCTTCAAATAACAGTAATAGATCTTGTGCCATATCTACCAGTGACCTCAGTCAGATGATTTAATTTCTTCTCCTTGCAGCACAGCAAGGGTTTCACAGAGTGTAATAGCAATTTCTGCACAAGACAATTCATCCATTAGAAAGACTGTATTGAGTCCTTCATGTGTCTCTGCAGCCTGTGCAGCAATTTGACTTCAGAAAGCCTAACAGCCCATGTACTACTACTCTTCATTCCTCAGCCTTGAGAAAATTCTTCTGGACTTTCTTCCATAGTGAAAGTTCAGAACCACTACTTCAAAATGCTTCAGCTAAAACCATTATCTTGCATCATAAAAAGGCTTTCACACAGTGGGTAAAGAGGAGATACATGTAGAGAAACATTCTGTAGCCTCTCTTCAGGGACAGGGTAAGGAAAAAAAGACCGAAACAAAAATAAAGCATAAGCAGAACAATTTCTGCAAGATCAATTATGGTAATAATTTTTAAACTTAGTGATGGTTTTTAAGTGCTCCATCAGTTTAAACAACAGACTCCTTATAAAAACAACATTCAGTGTGAAAACAGGAGCTACTGTTGGTGAGCTCTGTGAAGAGTTGGAATTAACATGAAAGCGATCTCTCTTTCTGACTCTGCTTCATTTTGAAACATAGTTCTTCAACTAGACTTTGCACAGGTATCACCTGTGGCTTTTCAATTCAATATCCACGGCTACAACCAGTGTACCCCTTTGTGAACAACAAAGTAATGGAATTTCACTAGCAACAGAATTTGTGACTGTCTAGATCACTTTAAAAAAACCCCAAACAACCAACAACAAAAACCCCCACCACACAATTCTTTTTATGCTATGACCTTCATCACGACATCTCAGCATTTCTATATACTCAGCTGGAGTACAGGTAATTCACAGTGGCTCCAAAGTAGACACTTCTTAATTTTTCCCTTTAGACATTTAACTTCTGCAACATTAAGTGCTGAAGTAGTAGCTAATAAACTTATATCCCAAGTTTACTTTGATTTGGACATGATTCAAAGAATTCACAATATACCTGTTACAAATATCTGGCTTTAAACTGAGTGTTTAAGTGCCATTAACACCAAAGGAACAGATTCAAAGTTAATATAAATGTGACCGTCTAAAAATAAGATGGGGCTTAACAGCCACTTTTTGTTTTCTTCTTTCTATACCTGTCCTCAGAACAGCCTTCTAACTACTATGCTGCACACCACCTTCCACTGCATCCTTCAGAAAGTGCCCTAAGGAACCGAAGATTCAAAATGTCTAACAAGTTGTAATGAGTTTTTCACTTTCTTAACTTACATTCCAACCACTTACTTCCACCATCTTTTATAAAGCACCATTTATTTCTGTGGAACTGAATAAAACACAGAACCAAATATAGCAATTCCTGAAATATAACTCTGCCATCAATATGTTAATGTTAGTTGCCACTCACACTGCTGAGTTTATTAAAGCAGTTATATCCTCCATCCAGGAGCTTCAGTGCTTTCTCTCGCTGAACGGTTATAGCAAGAAAAACACAAGTCTGAGGCGATTCCTCTGCCTCAGAGAGAGCACTGAACTTACAAGAAACAATGTGATAATTTTTCAGTGTAGTGCTACACTGTAATAATCTCTAGGAAGCCATTAACCAGACTCAGAACTAGAATAACTCCTCAGAGACAAGATAGATGCCAGGTGATGCCAACTTCAAATGAGCCAGACAGTAAGGTCAAGTTTCAAAGCATTAAAATCTTTTGGAGTAAAATATATCATTTAAAAGAGAGAAATGCATTGAATATTGCTAACTGGAGAATATGGTGTACTTGGATGCACATAACTGAGGACTTCAAACAGAAACATCATTCCAGTGAAGCACACTATTTTTCCCATGCCAAATTTTCAAACTCTACTCAGCAGAACATCTACTATACGACCAATTACACTGATTGCTTTATGTGATACTACTACAAAGATATCTGATTACATGACATATTTTGTAGAAAAGTATTTTAAAGCCCACAATAATTTTAAAAAACTAAAAGCTCTCCATCTACATCCCTTATCAGCTGACAAAATGTGAGCCAGTAAGGAAGCATCAACAAATCAGGTTGAGTTCTGCATTTCTGCAATGGTTTCTAATTCACATTGACTTCTGCTGATTTCAAGGGAAACAAAAAATAGGACGAAGACTGAACTTCATCTTCTCATTGCCTTTGGACACAATCCATGCTTCCCAGCACCAGGGAGGACTTTTTCATGAGCCTGGAACGTTTTTTAATTCTAAGGTATTCTGACCACCATGGTTAGCTCAACAGGATATGTACTTACTGCACTGGTGAACAAAACTTTCGGCTTAAAATAAGAATAAACGAAGCAGAAAAACTCACTCACATAATGCTGTACACAAGCAGCTTCAGTTTACATCACTCTCTCTGTATCTGTCTAAAGCTTCTGTAATTCTGCTGACTTGCTCCTTGATTTGTCTCTAAAGCTGTTCATTTAAAGTCACTGGGGTGACTTTATGATGCTTGTATCCCCAGCTGTCTGTTCTGTTTATGCTGGATATTAAGTTCCACACCTTTAAGACTGGTTCTGACAGCAAAAGGGGAAAAGAAGAAGTGCGGAGTTTGTTCTCAGGAACTGCACTCACGCCTCCGCATTCTGCTCCTGGACTGTGCTGTCTGCAGCACAGTCTGCGGGACAGAGCTCTCCTTTGCTTTTAGTTAGTTTTTAGCTAGCTGAGGCAGAGAAGTTCCCTGAACTGTCTTTTTTTCTTTTTCTTGGAACTGTTTTAACCTGTTCTGGACTGAAAAACTCAGAAAAACACCCGGACCTCACACCTGTGGCCCACCTGTGGGATGGCATTTCCAGCTCAGGAGGGACTGATGAGAGACAGGGTGAGCTGAGTTACAAGCCACAGCAAGGACTTTCTCAATTTTGCCATCTCTCTTCAGGATGGCGAGAGGTTTTGTTGTATTATGCTTGCAGTTTTTTCCACTTTAAGGAAAATTTTTCCCAGACCAGTTGAGGGAGGGGCCGCTTGAGTCTGCTTTCTGGAGGGACCCCATTTGGAGGTTTCCTCCCAGAATTTGCCCTAAACCAGGACAGGAGCTATTTCAGATTAATCCAATGAAATTCACAACAGTCATTCCCTACAGCCAGGCTTCAGGGCATTCTGCTAAGGTACCATATTACTTCAGTGGTATTTTTTCAGCAAGTTACTCCTTTTCTTGTATGACTGTTAAACTGCATTCTGAGCAACTATACCAAATAGTTAATAAACAAAGCATTATTCCTTTCCCTTTCTGTAATATGCCACTGATTCATCATCCAACTCAAAGACCCAATGCAACAAAACAGTTTAGAGACAGTCCACAAAAACAGAAACCCACTCTCAGAGCACCAGGAGCTATCTTGGTCATTTTTACACAGCTAGTTAGGCACAAGAAGAAATCTGCCTTGCTTGCAGCAGCTTGGATCAGAAGTCAAAAAAACGTTCCCACAACAGGGCAGATGTATGTCTTACCTACCCTTTTCCTAGAGAATAATTAATTTACAAGTACTGGAACCTGGATCCCTGGTTACAAACTATTTAGTGGACATGTCAAACTATTCACAATTGAGGTGTACCACTCAAAATAGTTTTGAAAGCTGACTTACAGAAACATTTTCAAGAAAAAACGAAGTTAAAGAAAAGATACCCAGGTGGTTCTACATCAGTTCAGATTTGCTTTTATATAAGTGAAGTGCAATTCATTTAGGTTACTCCTGACCTTTGAACACAGTTAAGTACTTTCTCCTTAAGTGAGAAACTGAAGTTAGGTCAACAAAGCATCTATAAGTTTCCTTAAGCTTTGTGTTTTCCCTCAAAAATCTGTCTCAGTTACATGAGAAAATATATCTGGAAGACGCATTTCTGATTCCTGCCTGAGGATCACATTGTTATAGTCAGATCAGTTTTCAATACCTCTAAATTTTACATTCTCTCCCTTTTCATTGATTCCACACCCTTCCTTTCAACAAGAAGTCTAATTGTAGGAGGTAAAAAGTGCTACTTTCTAGCAAAATCATTCTACTTCTAAACTGTCTGCTTTTTACAGGATTTTGTATTTCCTGGAGGTAAGATTTCCTGGAGATAAGATTTTTATGCTACCAGCTTTCCAAAATGTATTAAAATAATACAGTCAAAACTGTAACTTTTTAAAACTCTTGTGCTGTAGAACATGCAAACTATTTGAGAAGAAAGCAATTAAAAAAAAAAGCCGAAGAAAATAAAGCCTGTCTTTATGGCATAAATTAAAGCTGAATCAACACTTCTCTCCTGCCTATTTTACAAATAAGCTATGGTTGTTTCTGTACAATGCCTTCTGCATTACGTAGCTGCTTCCAGATAACCTGCTTTATCTTTTCAGATTATGCAGGAAACTTTAAGCATCCTGTATAATTCTAGCTTGAATTCAGTACTGAAGCAGACAAAGATTATGAACGTATTTCTAAGAAGCAAGAATAAATATATCACAAGGGACTTGGCAGTCTTCCAGTAACCACAAAAGTACATACAGAATAATTCATAAGGTCACCAGGAGTCAGAAATTATTTGGTAGCCCCTTTTTGGGTTCCTCATGTTGTATTTTCATGCTTCCTGGATAGTATCAACAAATAAGCCAGTCTCCTTCTTAAGTCTAAACAACCACAAAATATCCCATAACAGAGACAGAATACATATTTTGCTCTAAGCGACACACTAAAAAGAGCAATCTGAGAGTATACTTGTGCATGTCTGTACAGGATGAGGGGCAGTCTGCATCAGGAACTGCAGTGTCCAGGTGCCAACAGCTGGTGAGACTGCAATCCAGAGGATGTGTTCTCAACACACTGACCATCTATGCACTGTTGTTGGAGAGATCCATACTGTACCTACTGGGAATACAGCCTTGCCACTTGTTGGACCTAGGATTATGAAGCTGTGGCAGACTTGCCCCTTTTAGGCTGCAAAATCCAACCCAGCTCCTGAAAAAAATGCCAAACCACTAAAAATAAATCTTTACCTGAGAACTATCAACATTAGCTATTTCTGTTGTAGCCTGGAGTACATCACGAAGACTGTCTCCATTTTCTTGGATCAGCAGATAAGCCAACAAAAGAAAAACGTGGGCAGGTACTTGAGTGGTAAAAGGTAGCAGTGACTTCACTGAAGACAACCACTTAGAAATGGCAGACTTCTCTTTCATGAGCTCTATGATCTTCCAGGTTGTATATAATGAACTGTAAGAGCTCGTAATGGGGCAAAGGAGTTTGCAGGATACCTGAGAACAAGTGAAAGAAATGAAAGTCTCAATCAAATAAATAAGATACCATAAAAGAACAATCGTAACGTCCAAAATATTTTTACAGTCCCAATGCAATAAAATATAAAAAATATATTGTGATACATTTTTTCAAAATCTTTTATATGAATTCTTGCACTACTGATGTTTCAACGGATTAATAATTCCCTGCTCAGGAGTTCCCATTTTATCTGACATCCATCACTCCTGTTCCTAATGGTAACTGCAGTGCTACTTGCTCACAAAAATGGACATTGAATTCTGGAGTACTTTAAAAACTTACGTTTCTGGCAATGACAGGATAATCCCAGAATTTTAACTGTCATCTACATTATTTTGTAGATGTAGTACTCTTAGTAGTACTTAATACTACAGTTAAAGTTAATTTACATTTTTTTGTTTAAGAACTGACTTTACATTTTTTGTTTAGGAAATGCTTTGCTTCTCAGAACAAAATGTTCTACAGTTGTGTCACTGAAAACAGGGAAGTAAACTCTATCCAATTTGTTAGGTTAGAAAGCTGACATCACTTTAGTAGCATTCCTGTATGCATGGGGAACTCTCCTCAAAGCATTCAGGCACAGTAATCTAATATACTAGGTTTCTGAAACTAATACATATTCATCCCATTTTTTAATACATCCATATATGCTAATTATTTCCATGGACTTGATTGGATATAGTTCCGGATCTTCTGGCAAATTTTTTCTCCTTGAAAGTACCTCAAATATGTCATCAAGTCATTATCTAACTCTCTTATCATTTTTTGGTCTGACACACAACCCTTGTTCTCAAATTTAAGATATCAGCTAGTAAATTTTAATCATTAACACAAATAACTAAGGAAGTATTAGCTGGAACATGAGTTATTAGTCACACTCATAGGGAGTTAAGACAAGTCCACACTAACTTCTGGCTTCGTACTAAGCACTTTAGGGTACAAAACTAGGCATTAGTCAGGAATATAGGGATCATATACTATTGTGCTTAAGTTAAAAGAATTTTCCAACATCTTCCCCCACTTCTCCATAGGCTTCTTCTTTCAGAAATATAACCTTTTCAGTAACAGTTGCAGTCATGGAAGAAACCATTTTAGCAGCACAGAAGTTGTAAAATACAAATAAGAAATTCTTTTAAGTCAGATTTTTATATAAGAGTATAATTATTTTAAAGCTGCTGTAAAATAAAGTTCAAAGTTTTTCAACAAAACAGCAAAGTTTAATACAAGACATGACATGTCTTTCCCACTAATTATTTGCTTCCTTAGGAAATACCTTTACATTATCAAGACAGCAGTTAGCAGGCAGTAATCAGGTGAAGAACATTCATATAATAATAAGGTGAAGTACTTGAGAAGAGATCTCCACATGAATATTAAAAGTGAAATGCAGTATCCAAAAGGCTAGGGCCTACTCAGCTTTAAATAACCAGGGGAAAAAAGTCACTGAATGGCAAAAGCTGTTGTAACTGAAACTGCAGAATTTCATTTTAATCTGTTTGATTCAATGTAAATTTATTTTGGCTAATGAAAGGTAGAATGCCCTTGTTATTTTAGATTACTTTTTAAAAATTACGCAAAAGTTAGCTTATTCCATTACTTACACATTACAACTACTGTATGTGAAAAATCAGCAATCTAAACTGCTATCTCCTCTGGCTGGCAAGATCACTTGGAGCCAAAAATCTCTTCTGGATACAGCTGTGATACTTCCATTTATTGAAAAAGGTATTTAAACTTTATCCAAAGACATACAGGGGGCTAATAAGAGTTTCAGGATCCATAAGATGTACTGTTTAGTTGCCTGCCTGTAGAAGATAACAGGTCTTAAAATCAAGATCAGACTACAAAAGGTTTTTTGTTGTTTGGGGTTTTCTTTGGGAGGGTAATGTTAGTGGAATTTTTTTTGTAATTTTTTTGTGTTTGTGGTGGTGTTGCCATTTGTTTCGGTTTTTATATTTTTTTGAGTGCCTGAGAAAAACTGCTAAAATTGGTAGAGCCTGAAATATTCTATAGATATTTTCCATTCCACATTACATCCACAAAAGGTTTGGCTATGTAATTGTACTCACTCCCTTCTCCCTTTATTGGGAGGCTATATTCATAATTTTATTTTATTGCTGCACTCTAATCAAGCAAGTTATATACAAAATCTCAGTCTATCAACAGAAATATATATATAAAGGTGTGTGTGTGTGTGTGTGTACATACATACGTACACACACACACACACACACATATATGCATATATAAAATCCCTCAATGGCAAAGTGTACATTAAGGCCTAGCCCCATGCTAACTTTCAAAATCATGGCATGGAAGGTGGAAGTATTCCCCACTACCATCAATGCAAAAGAAAAAAAAAAGCCATTAAAGAACATTTAACTTTAAAGTGCTATAAAAAACAAAAAAAAAGAAGCACACCCTCAATGGAAAGGTGGCCAAATACCCACTGGGGACCACAAATCCTTGCTGCAGTTTGCATGGTTGCACACATGAAGGTCAGGAACTGGAATTGGCCAGAGACACCAAAAAGAAGAAATCGCTGATCAGATACATAAGCAGTAAAGCAGAAGCTCAGGGAAGACACAGGCCCATTACTAGATAGGACAGGGAAAAAGTTACAGATAATGCTAGCAAGATAGAAGTTCTCAATACCTCCTTTCCTCCAAATGATCTGGACGATGGGACCAAAAGCACTCTCACCACATTTGCTGCGTCACTAAACTGGGTGTTGACGGGCACAGCCTGACAGGGAGAGCCACCTTTCAGAGACAGGAACAGGCTTGAAGACTGGGCCACAAGAACTGTGTAAAGTTCAAGCAAGAGAAGTGCAGAGTCCTGCACCTGGGAACACAAAACCAAAGAGCCCAGCCAGGCTAGGACCCGTGAGCTGTGGAACAGCCTTGCCAAGAAGAGCCCGGGGCTCCCAGCAGACAACACACAGACACCAGGTCAGCAGTGCACTGCTGCAGCTACTGAGGCAAAGTGGATCCTGAGCTGCATCCATGGGGGTACTGATAACTGAGAGAGAAGTGATCATCTCACTTCACCAGCGCTTGTCAGACTGCACATGGAGTGGTGTGTCCAGCTCTGGCCCCCACAATTCCAAAACAGTTGTGGACAGACTGAAGAGGGGGCAAAGAAATGTCATGAGTCAGGTCTTTTCACCCTGCATAAGTGAAGGCTTAAGAAGGATGTCATTATTTTTCAGTACTTGAAGGGCAGTAACTAAGGACAGGAGCTCTCCCTTTACAAAGTGCCACATGGAGAATACAAAGGGCAATACAAAGGGACACAAGATGTCTGGCAGAAGATCAGGGATAACATTAAAAGAAAAACATTTTTGATAGTGAAAACAATCATTCACTGGAACAAGGACTCTCCAAGGACATGGTATAGTCCCCATCACTGGATGTTTTCAATATGTGATTGGATAGAATACTAGACAATCTCATCTAGGCTCCCTTTCCTATGACAGGCTAGACCAAATGATCTTGCAGCCTGGGCTGTTCTGTGATTCTATAAAAATATACCATAACTTAATCATATTTGCTCTTATATATGCTTGCTAAAAGCTTCTTTACTGTGGACATATTATTTGCTTTCTTTATACTACCTCTTTTCTTGTCTATTTCCAATATGAAGGAAGTCTAAGGATAATTCAATCAAGATTTTATTTTCTTAGCATTGATCTGATCCTACATTGCAAATTGAGTGTAATCATGGGACCATTAAAGAGAGTCTACATTTTTTAATCTCTTAGTTGAGAACCAAAGGTTATCAGCATAATTATTACAAACAATTATCAAGCAAAATGATAGTCTCTCTATTTGCATTGAGAAGCATGAATTACCAAAGATCTGCCAAGGTACTTGCTGTGAACTCTGCAAGGATCAGTGAGATACAAGTGAAGACACTGTTAGAGAATTCTCAGCAAAGACAGCTGTTTTCAGTTGTAACGTGGCTAATGGGAAAAGTTAGTCATCGAAAATTTTTTAAGACCTTAACATAAAAACTTTCACATGCTTTTCTGAAGCAAAGAGACTACCAGAATTAGTACAACCAAGACATAAGGAAGCCAGTGTAACATAATGCACTGTAATCTTGTTGTACAATAACACAGTAGTCTTATGACAAGACATTAAAATAGCTTCTAAAACACATCAGAAAACAAAACATGTGAGTTAGTGACACAGAGCCTAGAGGACTGACACACTATGATGATGTTTCACTGAAACAAACCTCCACTGGCATCTGTACAGGCTGGCACCCAGAAAGTCCCATTAGAAGGAAGTGAGCTGTAACCACTCATCCCACTGTCTATTCTTTCAGAGCAGACTATGAACTTAAAGGTTTTGTGAACTTAAAAAAAAGTTATTTTTTATTAGAAGCACAAATGGGCTTGCCTTTTCAGATTTGGAGAAACAGAAGATGAAGTAGGTGTGGGATTCCAGGCCAAGGAGACATGGCAGGTTCAGAACTGGCACTGTCTCTGGCTCGAGCTTGTCACTTCACACCCTCTCTACACAAAACAGGTTGTAAAGCAGTAAGGGAGTTTAGCTACCTCCATACTAGACACATTTTGATCAAAGAGATTTGCTGTCACCTGTTCTTGGAATAGTGGGGATAAATGAATAGATGGCAGAGAATTGGGACATAAGTAAATAATTAAAACCCAAAAAACCCCAACAGAACATATAAAAAGATTCAGGTTAATGAGAAAAATTTGCTAATTGACACTTAGGTGCTCTGCAACTCTCCTCAGCCAAGGTAGAAAGAATGGTACATAACAGTCACATATAGCAGTAAGGAAAAAGAGATGTAGAGAATAAACAAGTCTGAAGGAAACAGAGTAAATATATGTAACCTTGATTTCTGCTAAGTTCTGTTACTGGCTTAATAATACAGGTGTATTCTTCAATCTATAAGGTCTCTTAAAGTAAAAAAATGTCATTTGCAAAAAAAAATCAATATCCAGCAAACAAACTTTCACTTCACCAGTGCTCTAGTTTTATGGACTATACATAGTTTCAAGTGTTCCCACAGAATGTATCACACAAACAAGTTCACAGATACAGAGTCTTTCTCAAGCAGACAGGCTTCACGCAGAAAAATTTTTAAATGCCTCCCCTACCTGCCCCCCAAAAAGGAAAGAAACGTTACCACTTTACCGATTCCTGTTTATCCTTCACACTTTTCTCCTTCAATATTCCCAGAAGATTTACAGCGAGCTGCTGCCTGGTAGTTCCAGAAACATCCCCTGACAGGCAATCTCCAACTGCTGTAGAAGATAAGATCTGCAGCACAGGCATCACCAAAGTAAGGGCTGTGGCTGAGATGTCCTGGGTTTCTGAATATGAAAGGATCTTGTAGGCTATTTAAGACAAGTTGAGGAAAAACAAAGGTCAAGGAGGAAAAAAAAAGAATGAACATTGATACCTTTAGCCATGACACAGACATTTCTAAGAAACACTTCAACTGAACAAAGTAAAGGTCCCCAGATTTACTGTATGTGTATATAAAGGGTAAAAGATTTTTTTGTCATTTTTTTCATTTAGAGACACACACATTTCTGTTGCTTATAGCAAAGTACCTGATGACAGCAAAAAATAGAGAAATAGAATGTAGCACAGATCTTTGTTTTTACTGGAATAACTACATAATCAAAACTACTAAGTCAAAAGCACAGCTAAACACTGCCATGGTTGTCACACCTGCTCTCAATACCTGTAATAAGAAACCATTCAAGATGCATGAAGATCAGCTAAGAATATCCTGTTGGCTCAAAAATGAAACCGGTAAGCTCCAAGACAGCAGGGAGCTTAAAATACAGTAACATCAATGGAAAAAGTCAGTGTAGCTGGAGAATTTATTTTGACTGCCATTGCTTTTAAAATCCAGGAAAAATTCTGCATATAAGAAACCCCATTTCACCACCCAATCCAACACCAGGGCAATGCTTGTGCTTATTTCAAAAGTGTGAAGAAACAAAGACAGAGTTTTAAGAGTGTGGATTCCTCTTTCACAAGAAGAGCTTTACCGAGACTCAAGACAGACTTTTGCTGACTTTCTGGAGTTTGCAGCAGTAGAAGTGCTAGCCCAATTATACACTGGTCCACTGGAAATACCTACGAGGGAAAAAAAAAAGTTCCAAGTCTCCTTTGTTTCCCAGTGACATTAAACAGAATAAGAAACTACCAAAACTTTGCAATATTATCTTCATGAACCATAGTTTGCACACATGCAGTGACAGAGCAATGAAGAATTGTGAACTGTGTGGAAATAGTATTTTAACTAAGTAATTACAATACCTTGTTACTTTGTCCAAATTGTTATAACTTACTTTAAACGAATTTCCATACTAAGACATTAATTAATATATACAGAACAAGTTAAGTTTTTACCTTCTGAAGGTATTCAACCAGGGAAAAAAATTAGAAACTTTTGATATCAAGACTGCTCACCTGCAGGCAAATGTCATTATCGTGGGTTTTGTGCCAAGACAGTCATGTGTAACTGTCTTACACATGACAAACTTTAGGTTTAATAAAACTATTTTACATTTTTACCATCTACTCTTACCTCTTTTAAGAGCCCAAAGTTGTCCTCTATAAGGGATATCAAAGATGAGCATTCTCCAGTTACATTTAAACACAATTCACAGAAGCATACCAGTTGCAGACTAAGTTGGGATAACTGAACTTTCCAAAACAAAGGATAGTGTAGTAGACTGAGGAACAGCTCTTGCAGGAAAAACAAGGCTTCTGTAACTTGCTGTAAGTCTTTAAGCTGCAGAGTAGTTAAAACAAAACAAAGCCAAAATACACAATTATTTAGTTGCCCTTGTCTATCTATGCATAACTTAGAATTAGCTGTATTAGTTCTGCTATGTTTCTATTCTATATAGTACTAAATCTTTCAAGAAACATCTTCATAAACTAATGCCAGGAATCCCTTATTCAACTTCCCTGAAAAAAACAACTAATGAGCTGCTCTTTGATATTTTGAAGTAAAATGAGAAACATGTTAAAGAAGAAGAAACATTAAAACATTTCTTGGCAGCTGATGAGAAAAATCCCTTTTTACTCAAAAGCAACAGCAATTAAATAATCTCTTGGGGTTCCCATAAAAAGACAGAAAAGTGTGTGGGGATTTCCTCAAGCAGGTAAATATTCTTATGACAGAAACATATGGCTCTAAATATTTCCTTTGTAACATAAGCAAGATTTTAACACTTGTCTCAAAAGAGAAAGGCAGTGGTGTTACTCGATTCTAGAACACCATGCAATCCAACTACTACAAAAACTAACTAAAAGCTGAAGTTTGATACCCAGTAGCAGTATCTCCACATTTGAAAGTCAGATAAAGAGATTTCAAGAAGCACGTTGTCTTTAAGTCCTCATGTGTTGGATGACAGTGTTCCTGTTCTTGCAAATTCTACTTCCAGACAAATGTGCTGTTCCAATCCAAACTCTGGAGCCAGCATTAAGCATAGCACCTTGATTTTTATTCCCTTTTTGTTCTATAAATAATCTGCTCTAATCAGAAATCTCATGTCACTAAATTGATCAGCAGGAAAGTCTACAGATTAAGAGCTGTACTTCTGACAGTTTGGTTGACACTGTCAGACAGAATGACAGGGAAACATTCCAGCATTTTTATTACACAGAGGATTAAATTAAGCTATGCTTAAATGAAAGGATAAGAACAACGTGAGGTTCAGAGAAAGAAGAGGAAGGAACTGACAAGTTATAAAACAGTCCATCAAACAGGCTTTTTGAAGGAAGTACTTTCCATTGTGAAAGTTGTATCTCAGGCAATACAAAAATGTTCAAGTATTAATACGAGTTTGAAAATACACAACTGATTTCTTGATAAAAAAAAAAAGAAGTGCCAACATGTATGAAGGAAAGAAAGGTTCATAACTAATTCTTTAAGTTTTACTCAGTGCCATTTTTGTTATCAGTCTGAAGTTTGGTCATACATTCAAGACACAGTGTTACACTGAAGCTTGGGTAAAATCGAGACAAAATCAGAAATCCCTCTGTGACTAGAAAAGGTCAGCATGTACCCATCACCATAAGGAATAGACCTGAACCAAGACAAATATGTGTAACATAAACAATGTTTTCCAAAATATTGTGAGAAGTAGCTGTGAGTACAAAGTAGACTTTACTAGTAAAATGCCATAGCAGAAAAATTATACTAAATATCCTTTTAAGAAGCCTGATTCGCTTTTCATTATTCATATTAATGAACCCTCTCTCCATAGCAATTAGAACAAAGCACCTTATGTTTGGCTGAATACATCTGAAGCTGTTGTCCTAATATCAAAAGAAGAAGGAAAAGATAGATAGGTACAAAAAAGCTTAACTGATACCACAGTAATGAAGATAAGGTAAAGCATTTAAGTTAAACCAGCATCATAGGCCTGTAACCAACACAGACCGTGAGATTAAGTCCCTAGCTCCTATCATGTATCACCATGCAACTTAAAAAAAATTCAAAACCTTCAGCGTATTCCAGGACTAAATTTTGTGTTCAGATCCCCTAATCACTCTGTTACAAAGAGTGAGAAAGGAGTATCTAGAAGTACTTAGATCATGTTTCTCATATAGTTTGTTTAATTTTAATATTATCCATTTTAAGTTAAAATTGTATGGTTTTGAAAAATACCTTGCCATTTAACAAAATTTTCTCATGACTGTCTTTCTAAATTTACTGTATGTTTACTGAGGCCACTAGATGGAAGTAATTATGGTAAAAGTGTTTCAATTTCCATCTTAACAGCCGTATCAGATTTGAACAAATAAAGTTTTATCTTTTACCAGAAAGAGACAGTTTGTTAGATTTATATATTATCAACAAATGAGATCTACAAAAAATGGAAAAGAATGCTATATTTGCAACTTGAAAGACAATAATAATACTATCGCTATTTTGATAATATCTGTTTGTAAAAGGTAGAGTCAGGCAACAACAGTACCTGCAAGCATGGAATCAAATCACACAAAAGTTGAAGAATCTCACATTCCAGCGTGGAGGGTGCTTCTTTGTGCTTTGGCCCATGAGGCTGCAGTAAGATCTTAAGTAAACCCATTCGCAGTTCAGCATATTCCCGTAACTGGGATGGTTCACAATACAGGTATCTTATGAATGAAGCCATTATGCCAACACATGAACCCTCCACCCTGCAGTTCAAGAAATAAGTTTGCCATGAATGCTTTCTACTGTTACAACAAGGAAACCCAAGTAATGTGACATTACCTGCAAAAATTCACAAGACCCAATTAACAGAAAGGTGTTGAGAAGGACATTACTAAATCTCATGAAAGAACTTGGACTTACCACAACTAAGTACTGTCTTGAGACCCAATACAGTAACCACACTTCAGAGTGCAATTTTTAAAAGACTCAGTATTGACCTGCAGATTATAACACTCCTAATTTTATTCTTTTTTTCCTCATCAATTCCAGAAAGTGACTTTCCTTGCTGAATCTTATGATAGACTAATGTGCCATTCTGAAGAAGTATTTGGACAAGACTACTCAAAAATATCTTTTTGTTCTTATCTTTATTATAAAACATAATTTCAATAAAAAGGAGCCATCCTTTACTTACCAGTTTTTGCAAAACGGTCTTAATACAATCACGTGAAACGGGAACTGTTTTAACCAACATGGCTTCCCAGTAAAATATTATCAAAGAAAAAATCTTTTGGCTTGACCATGTTAGAAATACAAGCTGTCCTTGACATTATTAAAACAACCAAATAAATCAGATGGTCAATACAGTAACAATATAGAATCATAGAATGGTTTAGGCTCAAGTCCAACCAGCACTGCCATGCCCACTGCTAAACCATGTCCTCTAGTGCCACATCTACAGGTCTTTTTGAATACCTCCAGGGATGGTGACTCCACCACTTCCCTGAGCAGACTGTTACAATGCTTGACAAGCCCATGACAAATTTTTTCCTAACAGCCAATCTAAACCTCCCTTGATGCAACTTGAGCCTATTTACTCTCATCCTGTCACTTGTTATTTGGGAGAACAGGATGACCCCCACCTGGCTACAACCTTCTTTTAGGCAGAGAGCGATAAAGTCACCCCACAGTCTCCTTTCCTCTGGGCTAAACACTCCCAGCTCCCTCAGCTGCTCCTCTTTAGACTTGTGCTCCACACCCTTCACCAGCTCCATTGCACTACCCTGGACTTGATCCAGCACTGCCACTTCCTTCTTGTAGGAGGGGCCCAGAACTGGACAAAGGCTTTGAGGCACAGGCTCACCAGTGCCAAGTACATGAGCACTTTCCTAGTCCTGTACCTGATGGGCACACTATTTCTGATGCAAGCCGGGATGCCATTGGCCTTCTTGGCCACATGGGCACAAGCTGGCTCATGTTCAACCAGCACCCTCAGGTCCTTTTCCTTTGTCCAGTTTTCCAGCCACTCTTCCCTCAGCCTGTAGTGCTCCAAGGAATTCTTGTGACCACAGTGCAGAATCCAGCATTTGGTGCTGAACCTTGTTGAACCTCATATGACTGGCCTCAGCCCATAGATCCATCCTATCCAAACCTCTGCAGAGCCTTCCTACCATCCAGCCTATCAACAGGAAATCAAAACCCAGTTTTAAACAGGACAGTCTTGATGCAAAACTGTAGAAAGAATTCAGTAATAGGTCTACATCAACATAAGCTTGATTACATCACACTGTTTAGTGGTGGACTTGATAGTGTTAGGTTAACAGCTGGACTCCATGCTCTGAAGGGCATTTCCAAATCTTAATTATTCTATGATTCCATATTCTCAGTCCAGCACTTTACCCACAGAAACCTTAAACAAAGAGCACCAAGAGAAGCACCACATATTTTCCTTTTCACTAAGAAAAACTTCAGTCTAAATTCAAAAGAAGCCACCAGCAAAAAATCCACAGTTCACTCCATATACATCTGAAGGTCTCTGAGTCCAAGACTTAGCAGCTGAGCGGAAGAATGAACAGCATTTGAAAAACACTCTGATCAATTAAACTGAGCAAAACATACTTCTGCTTGAAAGTCTTACTGTTGATCATGTAGTCTACAACCACCAGAAATTTAAGAGATTGTTTCTTTGCAAAGAGCAACAGAACAGAGAAGCCAATTTCTCTGCACTATAACTCTCTTATTAGTCCTTCAGAAAATATGAGAAAAAGGATATTTTTATCTGAAAATCACATATATAGGTGCAAAATCACTGAAAACTGTACTCTTTGAGAGTTCCACAGATTTGTTATCTTACACTGAAGCTTTATTGCACAAGTTCCTTAGTGGTAAACATGAAGAAAAGGCTGAGATTGTTGGCTGTTGAGTATTTGGTCATTTTAATGACACCTTCTAATAAGGCTGTGCCACTGATTTTTTCCTATCTCTTTTAATCAGAAAGCATACATTATTTTTCAAGACCTTGTCCTTTCTGTGAGATATAGTCGTCTTCACTTTTCCCTCATCATCCCATCATTTTGTACAGATGAGTTACAGCTGCATTCTATTCACTTTTTATGACTAGGCAGTCAAAATTTTGACAAAGATGATAAGCCAAATTGCTTAATTTTTTTAAAAAATCAAATATGCTATCAATTTTGCACCAGTTATTCTATACCCATACAAAATTTATCAACACAGTCAATAAAAAGCTATGAAATTGATTTTTGATGGATTATTCCAGTATTTCATTAATTAATAATTATTATTTTAAATTGTGAAATGGTATAATTAAATTTTACAAGTATCCTTCACAAAAGAAAGATTTCTCACAGCTTGTTTGCCTTCAACAAAACAGTTACAGTGATATGATTCAGCTATCTACATTTGCTAGGCTTTTTAAATTTTTTCAATCTTTTACCTCTCTGGACACTGATGGAAAAATACTGTTATTTGCTGTAGTAGAACTGGCCAGCAATCAGGTCTGTTTTCTAGGACAGTGATTAATGGATGAGGAGTGGTCCTGAAAGACAAGAAAAAACAAACAAACAAAAACAATCTCATCTTTATCTATAACACAGAAAGGAAATGTGCAAAACAACTATTTTCAAAATAAGTGTGGCTGTAGGAATAGCTAATTTAACCTCCTCCTTTTACCAACTCCCTTTACCAGCTTTGTTAAGATTGCTACACTGTCAAAAGAGGACAGTTTCTCAAAATTTCTGAAACAAGATTAGAATTTCCTCCAGGTGAAGGAAAATCTGGGAAGGAGGGAAGCCTGAAGTATGTAATTTGTTCTGTCAGAAATAAAACCAAAGTCATTCAACTAGAGTAACTTACTGCCCAAAGTTCTGGATGCCCCATCCCTAAAGGTCAAGGACAGGCTGGATGAACCTTTGAGCAACATGGTCTAGCCAAAGGTGTCTCTGGGGACTGGGGCACTGCAACTAGGTGATCTTTAGGGACCCTTCCAAACCCTTCTATGCTATAAGTGGAAAGACAAATAGAGAAAGACAGCATAAATCTGCTGCAAACCACCACTTTAAGTTTGGTTAACCCTCTTTCCAGCTCGCAGGTCCAACAAATCTGTGCTACACACCAGAGAGACCTTCAGAGAGTTCTACCTACACAGCAGTAGATGATTTGAGAACCACCCCCTGAAGTGGTATATCTCAAGAGACACTGCTTCAGTTTCAGACACCACATGAGTAACACAATCAGATATGCCCTTTAGGAAGGATTTACAATGGTATTTCACTTATGATCATTGTTTTTAAAACTTCTGCGGAGCAAAAAGCCAGAATTTCCAAGAGTCTTTTCATAGAGAAGACAACATTCACTGAGACACACCCATATCCTAATAGCACTGCAATACAACATGGGCTTCATCTTAAGCAGCACTGAACCAACTCAGCTCCAGGTGAGTGAATCTGAACATCTGAAAGAACACCATAAAAGAATAAAAATCTGATTTTCCCCATTACATGGCAAATTTGAAATGCACAATATAATGGTACATTAAAGCTTCCCTTAGCTAAGCTAAAGAGGTAATACTTACCTGCTATAGTCAGCTATAATCATTTATAGTTATGCTAGCAAGACACAATCTATGAAAAAACATCATCTAGCTAACATCCTTAAACTAAAAGATGTGTTCCTCATTATGGTTTTTTACATTCTCAATGTTAACATTTTTTGAGTCCCAGGCAAGTGAATGGTTGTAAAGATAATCAAAGAATTACATAGCCATCAGCTGAATGAAAGGCCCACCAAACTATGAAAGATGGTTGCAGAGTATTTACATACCTAATGACTGTGGGTTTTTTTGCCATGTGGTTACAACACAGCTAAAAACACAGGGGTTTTTTTTATACTGGTTCCCCCTCCGCTCATCAAATCATTTTTCTTCTGAAGACATGTGTTTCTTTTCAGACAAATAAATAATTTGAAGACAAAAGTTCTTTCAGAAAGCTGGCTGACACTATGGACTACTTGAAACATGTTCAGAAAACAGATGCTATCAACGAAGAACACAAAATATGCATATTACAGGTCTGGCCCTCATATCTGGGGTAGAAACCTGTCACTTCTCACATTCATTTCTCAAAAATTTGTAAGCTTACATAAACATTCTTCATATGTCCACCTTGTAGATTCTGTAAGAGTTTTTACTAGAGTCTTTTGCAATCTGTGCACAAAGACTAGAAAAGCTAAGGTTATTGCTTCATTGCAGCTTTCCAAAGATGACAGCATGCAAGAGGCAAAAAAGTTGTTGCTTGTCTAGCACCTAAATCCAGCAACATCATAGACCAGATCCTTATCAGGCAGTAAGCTAGAAATACTGTCCACATGCAACGCCAGGACCTTGTAAGTACATAGTCCTTGTAAAGACATATAGGGTTATACCAGCTTCTTATTTTAATAACTTAGTCATATTTTAAAAATTAACTACCTTTTCTAATCAAGAGAACATGTCTCCAATAATCATTTAAATGCTGCAATGACAACAAAGCCAGGGGAACCCTCCTAAAGTCAGCACCTGACACATCAAGTTTCAAATTAAAATGGTTTATCATCTAGAAAAAGATCTTTTCTTACAGATCTTGTATGTTCTGAAACTAGTAAAACTGCACTGAACTGGATGATGAAAGAAGTCAGCTAAGCTCTACAATGAACAGTGATTAATAATGAAACACCAAAAAGTGCAAATCAAAAATGTTCCACTTGATAATGCTATTAGCAGTAAGAAAAATGAAGTGTGTACATGCAATTTATTGTCAACACCATCTTAAGAATTGCTAGAACAGGACTGTAAAACACGCATCTTTAAATGACATTACAGCACCACTACCCTAAATTACTGCTAGTGAGTTCAGAATAAAGCAAAACACACAAGCATGTGGTTACCCACTAATATTATGGAAATGTCCAGGCAAACAAAGATAAGTCTTTGTGAGGGGCAACAGTAAAACATACATTTTCAACTTTTTATTTTCAACTTTTCGATCATTTGAACTTTTTTGTTCCATCTCAGAACAAAAGCGAGCGCCAGTCTGATTTAAAGGACAAATTCAGTGACAGACTTCTTTTTCTGTATGAAGAAACAAAGTCTGCAGTCAACATACCTTTCTGTGTATGCAGATGTGACCCTGATCCTTTCAGAAAGCTGGTCCTTTCAGGAACAGCACTTTACTCCAACAAATGTGCATTTTTAATGCATTCTGCTACCTGCTCTGAATCTTGAATTCAGAAAAGTAGCAGCTGTCTATAAAATCTGTCAGTAAAATCATACATGATGAATCATTAAGAATATCATAAAATACTAGTTCATAAAAAAAAGGCTAATAGCTTTCAGAAAAAAATCACATCCAATTTTTTATACATGTGTATCATAAATCACCTGCACTAAGAATGCTAACAGGAGCCCTTCCTGGGTCAAGATAAAGGCAGTTCACTAAAAAAAAAAGCAAATGCCAGAAAAGAAAGCAAAGAAAATAAAAAATACATCCTTTACGTTCCATCAGTAGGCAATGTGTAGCCATTTTCTGTGCAGTAGGGCTTTAGTGTGTATAGCAGTTGCTTTGGAAGACAAAGACCTTAATAATGAATCCACTCCCAGCCCCTCCTCTTAGCTTTTATTCCTGTGCACAGTGTCATACAGTATGAAATATCCCTTTTTTTAGATTGGGTAAGCTATCCTGGCTATGTCCCCTCCCGAAGTTTTGGCCACCCCTCCTCCTTTACTGGCCTTTTGAGGGATAGCAATGGGCTGAAGGGATAGCACGGCTCAGCAGTGTCCAAAATAATGACGTGTTATCAACACTGTTCTGGCTGCAGATGGCTGCTCTGGAGAAAGCTAACTCCATCCCAGAAAAACATTATATAATAAAATGCACAAATCCGCAAGACATTAATTTTCTTCCATTTCTTTTCAGGAACTGATCATGATATTACATCATCCGAAGAAGCTGTATTATAGAACTAATTCTATTGTCCAGAATTAACATCGGCCTAAACCACATTTATTTATTACCCTGTAATACTGGTGTCAATAGCAAACCACTTGAGAATGTTGCATTTTAATTCTTCATTGATGATTTCCATATGGAATACTTTTGCACAGTTGACAGTATAATATATGAACATTGTAATGGGAGATTACTGCTGGTGAGCTACTGTATACATTCTTCTATTCCTTACAAAAGATCAGGTTTAAATGGCATTTTATGGAGCACAACTACAAATCTGTTACACAACAATGAATAGATCTGTTGTTCTATACACTAAAAAGCAGAAGCCAGGTTTCAAATCTCAGGGCTCTGAGCCTATGTCAAGCAATCATTTCTCTTCATTAAAGTTAACTGTAACCAAAAGAGAAAACAAAAACCATATTGGCTAAATAAAATTCTCCTTCTTGTTTTCGGTTCTCTATTACTTTACTTTATACTATTTGTAACTACCAAATTTCACCTTCATTGTATGTCACCAGTAATTTCTCTTCTAGTGAGTGTGAAAAAAATGTAGTAACTTTTCTTTGCCCTACTGGGCAGAGACTCTTTCTTCAATACAGCCTCATCCCACCATCCTTTTTTTCATATGAAGCCAGTATTGATTTCCTTTAACTTAGTTTCTTCTACCAGAAGCTTTTAAAAAAGATTCCAAAAGAATTCCATCTTCATTACCTGCCTTTTCATTTAAAACTGCTCTATTAAAGTAGGGATTTTGTAAAGAGAACTGATATAGCCATGAAAACAAATGCATGGAGGATTTCAGGAATGCAAACACACCCAGCACTCCAAAGCCTTTTTTGCTTTTCTTCGCCATTTCATTTTGCTCAATTAAAGACATGATTCCTTTCACTCAAATAATGCATTTTATATTCTTAAGCCATTATAGCTACTGCCTCCTACAATGATACCTCTTAACTGCGTAAAACGTAACTTGAAAAGCTTTCATGACATTTACCAAGCTTTTCTCCAGAAAAGATACAATAGAGGCTTTTAATGTCAGTACTGACTCATGGTTTCTCAAGAGATGGATGAAATCACTAGGATGTCCTCTTCAAAAGTCTGCTATTGCATGACATGAAGCTTTAGATAAGTAGCTCTACATGCATCTTTAAGTATTTTATTTTTACTTGTTAATCACCTTAACAGCAAAGACATTCAGGAACTTGACTTGTATAATAAGAATAAAGCTGGAAAAACAAGTGAGAAGGAAGTGATTCATAACCTTAAAATAAAATACTTATTAAAAGAATTATTAGAAATCATCCAGTATTTGAACAAGTACTAGCACTTGCTTTCTCCCCGTCTTGCCTCCCATTACCCCACTCCCAATGGCTCACTGCCACTGTCCCTTCTCGAGCTTATGGTGGCAATCTTATCTTGTATTGAAAAAATCCTTAAAACTTTCAACCAAAAAAAAAAAAAAAAAATCAAGGAATCAGATCATCATTTAGATTGAAAGGGACCTACTCAGAACAACCAGCCCAACCCACATGCTCAAGCAGTCAGCTAGTAAAGGTTACCCAGTATCACAGGCAGTCAGGTTCTGCTATTTGTAAGGACAGAGATTCCACAACCTCTGTGGGCAACCTGTGCCAGCACTTGATTACCTGCACAGTATGAACAAAGCAAAAACACAAAAAAGAGTAAGACTGAAATCCAGTATTAACTTAACTTCCTTTTTTTTCTGGAAATCAGAGAGACAGTTATTATTGTTTCTAAATAAAGAAATGCAAAACTAACCTGATTCCATACAGACTCCAAACAGACTCATCTCCATCTTTTCCCAGTTCAATAGCTTGAATTTGTATTAATTTGCAAATAGTTTTTACTAAACCATGCACATTCCTGTTGACAAAAAGAACTGAGTTACTGTCAAGTATGCAGCTACATTAATTGATTTGTACATAAGAGAAGGAACAAAATTGACAATTGAGACCTGGAGTTCTACTTAAGGACCTCTTAGCATATGCCCACATAGTTCTGGGCAAGTTGCGCATTTATGTGCCTTTGTTTTCCTATCCACATAATGAGCGAAACAGCAAAGAGAACATTAATGTGTCAATTAAAACTTTTGACAGGTTGCTTCTACAATATATTACAAGAATGGGAATACAAGGCAAACAGCACTTGTAACTGTCAAACATTTATCATACTTGTCACTGCCTGCTGACAGACTCTTTTCCATAAGGTGGTATAGCACACCAGGGAGGATCTAGAGAGCCCCACAGTGGATCTCTTCATTAAATGCTTATTTTTATAGTTCATCATTAAATGCTCACTTTTATAGTTATACAGGCAAAGTACCATGTTCTCTCTTCTGTGCCGGAAAGCATTGACCCAGATCAACAGTGAAAGAATATGCTTGTATTTCTCTCTCTCTTTAAAAAATGAACCACTTATAAGATGTGCCTGTAATCTTTAAAATGACTGGCTGTTGTGACACCTGGCTCTCAAAATACTGAAATCTGACGGTACAAGAAGACATTGAGGTTCGACAGAACTCTGTTGCAAAGCAACTAACAGGAAGATGTGCTGCAGTCTTCTAAATCCCAATACAGTCAACCTCAAACACAGAGAAGGAAAGAGATTTTTGGATGGGTGTAGGGGAGGGAGAGAGAGAACAACCTTTTAGATGCTTCACTGCTAGAGAAAGCCAGTGAAATGGGAATTTGCAATTGTATTTCCCAGCTTCAATAGGGTAACTGCAGCAAGGAGAAAAAAAAACAAACCATAAAACACTCAGTAAGAAAACCATCTTTCCTGTTCTGAAACTTCTGTATTCCTGGTCCTAATTCCCAAGCAGGAAGTAGGAAGTGAGAAGAGATAATTTCCATCCCATTTCCCATATCCTACAGGCATGGATGCTCAGTAATAAAAACATTCTGAAAACATGCATATACACAGAAATCCTTCTGACAGTTTCTTTAAGATTACAATAATTCATTGTTTCACAGGTTTTTCAGTAGTATCCTTCCTCATTACTGAACACAGGCAGTGTTTTCCCATCATCACCTAAACCGAATGCTGAAAACCAATCCTAAAAACATGTGAAAATACACGAGTATGTATCTACGTATGTAAACATATTTCCTGTATATGCATAAACACACAAACATGCATGTAAATATGATGTTCCATTAGGTTTAAACTCTTAGGGCATCAAAGGAAACATTGAGTCTTAAGAACCAGTTACAGTACAATAATATATACAATGAGAAGGTACTGTGAACTGCACAAGTTAACTCAGATAAACATGAGATCTTCATCTCTGCCAAAAAAAATGCCTTTTCTAGTGTGCATAATTTGACAGACCTGACAAAATAGTGACAGCAGGTGCACTTAGCCCTAGCAAAAGTCATTGTAACAAAAGAGAAACAAGAATACCATGGGAGTAATCTTTGCCAATAAAATATACACCTAACTCCATTCAGCATTGAAGGTGCTCAGTGGTTGGAAATGACTTTCTGCTAGCTGCCACCGGCTGCTAATTTTTGTTTGAGCAACACTGTGTACTGAGCATTGCAAAGCCACACAGAATGAAATTTTGCAGGGAACAGAATGATGGATGGCAGACTACAATTTTAAGGCAAGGTAAAAAAAAAGAAGTACTAGCACTGAAAAGAGGCCATCTGAAATTGTCAGTTTAATGAGCTCCTGAGGCTACAGACATTTTAAACCACAGACTTCTGTGGTTAGGCAACATACACCCTGCTTTGCAATCCACAGTGTATGTGGTTTGAATTGTAGCAGCTTGGGGGAGGAGCAGGTGGCAATGGGAAAGAAGCCAAAAATACATAAAAGGTTACTAGGTAATTTGCCAGAACTTAGTATAGCAATCAGTCATGTGTTGACTTCACACATGAAAAAAAATTTAAGTTTCAAATAGTGTAGAAATGGGGCAGATCGCAGTCCCTTCAATATGTAACTCTGAATTTGTTTTTAAGGTTAACTTAATCCTAAATTCAAATTTCACACTTTTTATTTTCTGAAGTACAAAGCTGTATTAACATTTCATAAAATTATAAACAGTTGATACTGTAACAAACCCTCAGCTGAACAGGAAATTCAAATTTCTTAGTCTACAAGCCACAGCCGATGCCTTTTCCCTGCTCCTAGAATTATGAGCCAGACACAATTGAGGGATAAAACAGTTTTTATCTTAGTAATTAAAAAGAATTCTTAGGTGCAACAATTCATCAAGGTGGAACACGCCAAAATGCACACACACAGTATACTGTGTATACAATTTTACAGACCTTCCAAATTGGCATGTCTGACAAAGATTCCCCAATGAGGAGCTTAAATGAATGGCATGCCATCTTCCTAAAGTATCCCCCCCCCACAGATGGGCTTGAGCCTAGTTTACAAAATATGTTCTAGAAACAGCCTTGGTTTTTCAAGATAACGTAAGGCTTTCCAGCCCTCAATGGTGAGGCCTTTAGTATGTTCGGTTTTCTGGCCTAGCAGAAAACCAGGACTTAAGCTGAGATACCACATTAAAGAATTTCAACTATGTATGCTAAAAATACTGAGAATACATAAAAGGTATATAAAATAAAAGACAAAAAATCATGGTGGCATCACAGTTTTATTAACTTTGATTTACTCCACCTTATGCCACAGGACTCAGGTTCTCACAGCCTTAGCACAGGTACCTTTATTTATTTGTTATACTTATGTAGACTCCTCCCTTAACCCCAAAATGCCCCAAAAGTTTGTCATTTGGAGGATGGTGGTTTGCAGAGATTACCCATATTATAAAAATGTATTTACAAAACCTCTCTAGGAAACCATAGTCATTTATAGCAAACGCAGCCCAAAATTAGCACCCTCACAGCAAGATCCTAGCTGTAAAAAAGCAAGTCATGAGGTTAGAAAAAGTTTCTAAGCATTTCACTAGCTTACTCAAACCTAAGTTCACCTTCGACTCAGACTGAATATGAGAAACCTTTGTGTGTAAAACTGATTATGTGAAGGTAAGAAGGGACGAGGAACATGTCTTGAATAGCATGGTTCTTGCAACCTCTGTCTGAGTCCACCAGCACAACGTATCACATACGTAGCTCTAAATAGCTGGTTTGGCTAAAAACAACTCTACCAATCTATAGCAAGAGAATTACACAGCTTGGTGCAGAAATCCACTCAGCAGTCAAAAGGGAACTTAATAAGGTTGGTAAATTTGAATGGAAATCTCTCCCCAGCCATCATTTGACTTCCTACTTCTAAATGTTATGCACAGTACCTCTTCCTCTCACAACCGCATTTTCTCAGTACGTTGGACATGCAGCCTAGGTCAAAAGACCACTACAAGATGTAAGCATTCTATTTCAAGAATTGTGTAGGAGGAAGCAGCTTCAAAGTAAACCGATTTCTTCCCAGCAGACAAGAAAAAAAACTGCAGCATTCCTAACCCAAACACACATTGTTACGGTGACTTTATTTGAGCAACCAGTTTTTTGGCAGACTGATGAAGTTATTTCCCTCTGTGCTGTTTTTGGCTGGAATAGAGTTAATTCTCTTCACAACGGCTGGTATGGGGCTGTGTTTTTTATATTTGTGCTGAACGCAGGGTGAATAATCTAGAGATATTTTTGCAATTGCTGAGCAGAGCTTACATACAGCCAAGGTCTTTTCTGCTTTTCATGCTGCCACACTGAGGAGGAAGTTGGGGATGCTTGGCAGGCTGGGAGAAGACAGAGCCAAGAGGGGTGACCCCAAGTGACCAAAGAAACATTCCAGGCTATACAACATCATACTCAGTATGTGAAATTGAGGGAAAGAAGAGGGGGTATTTGGATTGATGGCATCTGTTTTCCCAAGTCACCATTACCTGTGATGGGGCCCTGCCCTCTTGGAGATGGCTGAACACCTGCCTGCCCCTGGGAAGCACTGAATTAATTCCTTGTTTTGATCCATTTGTGTGCACAGCTTTCACTCTCCCTCTTAAACTTTCCTTATTTCAACCACAAGCTTTCCATCTTTTACCCTCTCCCTAATCCTACTGGTGGGGGAGTTAGTTAGCATGAGTCTTGACTGTTCTCCCAGGTTAAACCACAACATACTTCCCCATAATGAAAGTCACTGCCATTTTCTTTCCACTTTCTATGACAGGGGCAACAAAACTAAGCAGTTCATTGACTTCTGAGGTTCCACAGTTCAAAGTTCAGAGCACTAGCCTGAACTACTAACAATTTCAGCTTACATACACAGAATACGAGTTCTTATGTCAGACCCACACTATCACATAGCAAAGGCGAAAGCAACATCCTTCAGCAGAGTGGCAGGACAGTAGCAGTTCTTAATGCCATGGTGTATTCTGAAGATACGGACACACAACTTCTCCTCCTCCTCTGTATTTGTAAGGGAAAAGCAATGAGTGATAACCAGCCAACAAAAATTAGGAAACCAAACACTACCTTGCTGAGGGAATTAGGTTGAGAGCTCCATGAAGAACATAGTCAAGCTCAGCATGTTTCTCCACCACAAGTGCCACCAAGCCCTCACAGCAGGCGGTTCGCAACGCAACATTCTCACTGCAGCACTTCTCCCAAAGCAGGTTCAGAGCAGGAGTCTGAAGGCAAAAGCATGGGACACAAGTAATGAGAAGGCTCACATGATCTATCTTTGTTCATCTCAAACACACTTGTGAATAAAAACCAGCTCAACCACTCCTCCTGAAGCCTCAGAGAGCACAAGAGGTAGATTCCATTCCTGCTGGGGTAGATTCCATTCCTGCGAAAAGTCTTTGCAGGGACAGCTCCCACTTTCTTGCCCTCTGCTGTCTAGGCCCATGGTAGGGCATAACACTTACTGTCTCTGACAAAAAAGTAATGCAGATGAATTTTTCAGCTGTGCCTATGCGGACAGAACCATGGAATAGTTTGTGTTGGAAGTGACCCTGAAGACTGTCTAGTTCCAACTCTGGGACATGGGTGGAGATGCTGCTCACTGTCAGGATGGCCAGGTCCCATCCAATCCCTGACCTTGAACAGATGCAGGGACAGGGCACCCACAGGCAGGTTATCTCAGTTTCCCGATTTAAAAAATAAGGATGCAGTTGGAGACAACTCAGAAACTGCCATGGCAAGCTGTGTCTACACCAAGGTGTAGCACAGACAGCTAAAGACAGGTGTACAAAGGGCTATCCAAAGGTAAGTCATCTTTACTGAACACATGAAGTTTTTTTCTAGCAAGCATGAAGATTTAGCAGTAACCATCAAAACTGCTGCTGGTTTCCATGGTAAATTAGTATTCACAGATTAGTTTGCTGACTTTGTGACTTCCAACTGGAGAACAAGGATGGTTTTAAAATGACCAACACTACAAAATGCTCTTGAATATAAAGGGAGTCTGCAGTGTCTAACCAGCAAAATCTTCTGCTTCCTAGCATTTCAGTTGCTGGATTTCAGTCTAATACCTTCACATAAGCAGCATTAAGGGGAAAATATCAGCTTGTAGCTCAAAACAGAACATAGTTTGGGAACATGATTATGATCAGGACTATGAAAGAGCTTCTGTAAGATAAACTACACACTTCCAATACTCCTTCACATCAAAACTTAGCACTTTCCAGGTGTGAGTTTGTCAGGGTGAAGTTCCCAGACTGTGGAATAAAGATCCACAGATCAATTTCTGTTAATTTCTGGACATGTCAGCTTTTGGGGAGAAAATCCAGAGAGGCAAACCCTAACTAACACCTTTCCCATTTGCTGTGACACTTGCAATTGCCAACATTTCATATACCTCTCTGTTAACAAGACATGCACTTAAGTGAGCTTGACTCATTTAAAATGCAAAGTATGCCTTTACATCCTGCTTTCTCCTGCAGAAATATAAGCTCTAGTTAGCAGATATGAAATAAAACACCAACGCAGGTATGTGAAATGCCATACTTCTTGACATTTTTATAGCAATGTAAAAAAATTTCCAACTCAAAAGACAATGTCTCAGTCTATGTACTTCACACTCAGTAACATAACTAAATTAAACTCTCTTAAACTGAACATAGCTAGATATAGGTATTCTGCAGGATTAAGGCTTCTGCCATTAAGTCTTGTAATGGAAGTAAAACTGCCCTTCTGATGCCAGAGTTTAACTGTTTCTGTATGCCCAAATACATATTGATAACTACTTTATTTAACTTCTAAAATTGTATTAAAATTACACAGTGGAGAATGGGAAAACCCAGAAAAAGCACATAAAATAATCACGTAACGATGAGAGAGGAGATGAAAGTGAAAAAGACCTTGTCAGAAGCCTGTCTGATCTTCTTCGAAGAAACTTTTTCTTTCAGTATTGCAGCAATCAGATGGCCCACTGCCTAAAGAGAAAAAGAAACAAAAAACACACACAGATGCATTAAAAGAAATAAAATGAAAAGAGAAGAGAAGAAATAAAAAACACACATTATTTTTAAATTCTCCAATAAGAAGTCTTTACAATGCTGTTGCATATGATCATTTTGCTATGATTGAAATGCCAACCTTACAGATACTGAAGCTGAAATATACTGTATAGTCAAAAATTTCCATAATGTTGATATACTCACTTTTACTTCATGCTGAGGCAAAAAGAAACACAGGGCTCCCCCTAAATCCAAAGGCCTCTTTGTACAGGTACACAGGTATTTAGGAACTGCAGATAGTTTAATGCAACAACTCAATAAACTTGATACCTCTGCTGCTGCACAGATCTCCATGTCCTTAAAAGCACTAGTAATTACTAAATCCTGCACTATTTGAGGAAGCAGAAGCAAGAGAAGAAGCAGAACACACTACATCTAAGCAACTTGCCCAAATTTTTGCATCACAAGTTTTGCCTTAAGCATTTTGCATATCCCCTTATCACAGCTCTTGCCAGAAGTATTTCATTTACTTTAAACAGGGCATTTGACATTAACACTATTCCTCATTATGCTACTCTGTGGAAGAAATCATTAACAAGTTTTAAGTAATCAAGGTCTTCAAAACAAAAAGCTTCAGTTCCCCAAAACAGCCCAGGTTTATTCTTTTGAGGTGAAGACTACGCTCCTCATTCTATTTTAGTAGAAGTCTGATTTCCTTAAACTGTCTTTCAAAATCTAACTGTGAACCAAAATACACTCAAAGCCATCAGGTTGTTTGAACCTAGGCTTTTGTCTTCTGACTCATCTTAATGACTTACTCTTTCTTGTTTCATTATTATTGATACTGTTACACAGAAAACCTATTCTGCAAAAGACAGAAAGACATGCTTTTGTAGTAACAGTACAAAAATATTTCAGACTATCAATGCACCCAGAACAGCTGCTGCATGTACTCTTCTCTCCTAATGACAGATCATTACTTTTGGAAAAAGTAAACTACACCAGCAAGGAATAAAAATAAAAATTAGCTTTTTGTTATTCTTAGTGTATAAAAAGACGGACAGATTATTTTCAATGTTTCGAGGCTCTTTCTCCTTTCAAGAGAAGGAAACTTTTATTTCCACTTCATTTATGTACTAGCTGCTAACCTGTCACAACAAACTGAAGTAAGAGCTTACATTTCTTGGAAAGACAGCACCTTAAACAGTCCTAGACTACAGAGACTATGCTTTTCATATGTAAGGATATGTACATTTGACTTAAAAAGACAGGCTTTTTGGAAACCTTACTCTTAAGGAAATGGAAGGAGAAAATGGGACTAAGTCAGACATTTAACTGTCTGTAACTAACCCATCCCAAGAGCAACACTGCACTCCCCAGGCAGGTCAGATCTCTTTCAGTGAACTTACCAAGGGAAGCCTACATTATCTTTTCTTCTTCCCGTTTAAAAGGACCTTCAGAAGTTAATTCACACCTACATCCTTAAGACACTTCCATTATACAGGAAAAGGGGCTTATCAATAGAAATGTGGCTTTTGCAGTGATCTAGCTATACAGAAAAGTCAATATGCAGATTAGCTCCCTGCACTTCTAGAACTTGATTAAGCAGTAAAACTTTATGACCTACAAATCTACGCTCAAATTCCTCACTTTTCTGATTATGTGTAGACTACGCATTCTGCAGAGCATATATCTTGGTTGGTCCCAGAAAGAGAAGACATCTCTCATGAAGTTGAATCCTGACCTGATTATAGTTTGAAGATCACAGAATGTTTTCCAGGGGTCAAAGTGGAAACTATCAAAACAGCCAAAGCACAGGACAAAATCAACCAAAGCACATTAGTAGATCTTAATGATGTGCAGCTGTAGTAATGAGCCAAGACACTTAAGCAATGCAACAGTGTACCATGGGGACATTCTGCACTAAAGAAAATTAACTGTTTCAAAGATGCTGAGTCCTACTCATCAAGGCTAGTAATGATATAAACCCATCTGCAGTGCAAAATGCTTTGCTAGACCTCAGATGAACTCCAACTTTCAAGGACACGGCTTTCTCTCCCAAATGCCAAGCTGATGACAAGTGGACTTGTGAATCTCTCTTTCAAACCCAATTACTGTTAAACCAAGGTGAACCGACCAAAATGAAGAGGCAAGAGAAGCACCAGGTTGCACAGACAGCATTCCGATCAACTTATTTCACCAAACAAATAGGTACGTATTTAATTCTGAATTCAAAACAGGATGAGGAAGAAAACAGGGAAATTAGCAATGAACTTACAGCCAAAGAGATACATTTTTAATATTAAAATGAGGAACGACCAAAGCAAAGAAGGTGTATGTTTTCACCAGAGACTATTATTACTATCACTCTTTCCTGTCCATTAAACATACTATAATAAACACTTATTGGTACATGATAATTTCAGGTGAAAATGACGAGGAGCCAATGCACGGATCAGAAAATAAAGGGGGCTGAGCCGAGTTGCATACAGTTATCCCTTGTTGACAGACAAGACTGCAGTAGTTCATCAGTTCTCATCAGCAAGGAAGAAACAGAGCAGTTCTATGAAGTATTGCAAAATATTGCAGCCCCACACATGGTATTTGGTAATTTCTGGCTTCTCTTGAGATCACAAGGTCACTAAAAACCACTTGGCCACACTCCAACCTTACAGTCATGGAAAGTTTCTGATTTTCCGGAGGAGACTTTATAGTGATGAGCAATTATGTCCTATGTTTCTGTTTACACAGAAAAGGCAATTAGAATTTGACTGCGATTTAATACTCTGGTTTTCTGACTTTAGAAAAAAAACCAGATAGGCAGATAAGCAGCAGCTGTTGGAACAAACATTTCCACAGACAACTTGATTTGTTTTAATGCTTTTTAAAAATTACCTGTGACTGCACAACTGCATTAGGAAATTCAAATCGCTTCTTGATGTCATCCAACATTTTGGCTCTGTCACATGACACTAAATTTCACTCTGCAAGAGAGATTCAAAAAATATTCGTAGGACTAGGAAGGACAGCATGCTATTTTCTACATGCCCCACCCCGCAGATTTATGTTGCATTTAATAACAGATGCAAGCATTAAAGGATTTTCTTCCCCCTCTGAAGTCTACCATATCACCTTGTCTTTTGGGCTTGAACCCAAGAAATGCTGAATACTCATTGGTCCCACACAAAGAATGGGTTATAGACATTTCTTAATGCTGCTACAAATATACCATTCCACATGGCACAGCATATGTGTACTCTTGAGAGCATGTATTCTTGAGAGCATTTTAAGTATATTTCACTGACTTGAAAATGAGACAGTTCAAAAGGAGTGTTCACAGTCTCACAAACATGATTTAAAATGCAAAATTATCCACAAACTTTCCATTAGTTCATGCAAAACCAGAAGTAAAACAAACAAAAGACCAACCTGTGAGACTGCAAATGGTAATTTTAGTTTAGGGCAGGAACACTTGAAGTGAAAAGCTTATCTGTAAGCTGGAATATGCAGGTACTCACAAGCACACATAAACCTACATTAAAGAGAAATTAGAAGTCAGTTTGTTGCACACCAATGAAACTGACGGACACTGCAAATACTCAAGTATTTCAGTTTACTGTAAACTCACCTCCAGTCACTTGGAATGGCTTCCTTAAAAAACCAAAAAAGCTAGTACTGGTTGTAAACCTAAGTGTAATCCTTTGCAATAAGCATTGAAGAAATATATACATGCAAAATACTCAAATTTCCAGACATGCTATCAGAGTGATGCATTCAGAATCTTGCCACGGATTTAAAAAAAAAAAAAATGGAATTAAAGTCTGGATACAAGCAATGCAGCATGTGCCACAAAATATACCATTTGTGGCAGGAAAATTCAAAAGTAACAGTTACATTAATCGATCAGTGAATATAAATTCCTCACAGTTAGGCAATGAGGTACTCCCATATACTTGTGGATTACATGTCTGAAAGTGCAGGAGAAAAAAAACAACACTGATACTTGGGTTTGTATCATTTTAGAATTTGGAATTTAGCTTGATGGTATAGGTTTGTATAGTTTTAGAATAGATGTAATGGCATTTTGATGCAATAGGTGTCCATATAATAAATGAACACACATTAAACTAGAGCTGATATCTTGGTTTTAAAAAAAAAATATTGCTACAGCAAACAATTCCAGACATACCTAAATCTGATGAGCATGGCTAATAACTCCAGTGAATCCAGATTTATCAGCCTATTTGTATTTATAAATCCAAGCCCCCTCAGTTCTACCCAACAAGCAGCAAAATGAGCTAAGGTTCCTTCCTCGGAAGCTTTGACATGAACACATTGGAATTATATTGTATCTTCCATCAGTTTGTGGTGTTTTTTGGTTTTTTTTTTTTGGTTTTTTTTTGGGGGGGGGTTTTGGGGTTTTTTGTTTGTTTGTTTGTTTTGTTTTTGTTTTTTTTCCCATATTAAAAGGAAAAAAACTACTACAGAGGATCATTATAGGCACAGAACACCCTTTCAATGTAAGCACAAATCAGCTATTCCAGACAGCCTAGAAGCCTGTTGCCCTTGCATCAGACACAAACCCTAAATTTTTATCAATCTAAACTATACAACTACAGGATAGTTACAATGCAACAGCTATATCAGTGCAATTAAATTAATTTAAATACTACCTAAACAGTTCCTCAGTCTTCAGCATTAACCCTTAGCAAAGGCAACTCTGTATGCATATAGAATGCCTGTAAAGTTTACAGGATACATGGATAATCAAGGCTGGCAGAGACCTAAAAATGCTTTTTGTTCAACCTCCCATTCAAAGGATGTTCAGACATGTAGTCAGACCAGGTTGCTCAAGGCTTTGCCCCAGTTTGGCTTTGAAAACCTCTCAAGATCAGGGAAGGCACCACTTTACCAAGCTGTGCTGATCAACAAAAGCTTTCTCTCCATCCCTAGTCTTTAGCTCTTTTTGCCATGAACTCGTGTGAAGCGCCTGGCTGTGCCTTCTTTCAATCCCCTCCCATCTGTGCCAGAGTTGCTACTGGGTACCACCGTTCAGCTGTCCCTCCTCCCAGCTGAGCAGTCCTAGAAACCACAGCCTCCCCTCAAAGGGCAAGGGCCCGAGCCCCATTATCTCAATGATCTCTGCTGAATTCAGTCCTTATGGACACTATGTCTCCCTTATGGTCACTGTGCCACAAAAAGATCCAGAACTGGACATGTCAATGTGAGATATAAGGAGCGCTGAGCACTTGTGGACAAATCTCCTCCTAACAGAGCTCTGTCACACATCCCAGGGCAATGCCTACCAGGGCCTATGGCCACCCCACAGAACTGCTCCCCAGTCCATCCTGTACGTGCTGGGTCAAGACAGGGCATTTGTCATTGCTGAAATTCCTGAGGTTCCCATAATATGTTCCTCTAGTCCATGCAGAAGGCAGCCCTGCCAGCAGGGCATCCTACCTTCGACACAGGAACAAGCTGGAAGAGTGCTGAAAGCCATTTTCAAAAGGAGGTAAATGACACATACCCCTCCACTTGACTGCAAACCCAACTATTATTTATTGAAGGCAATCATGTGGGTCAGGCATAATTTTTCCTTGGTAAATCCATACCCATGTGTATTATTCCTAGAAAGAATCACTGAATCAGACAGTTTAAGAACAAAGATTTCCAGAGCGCATCTAGTCCAATCCTCTCATCAAAACTAGACTGAATCTTCCTCTCCACCAAATCCAGTGAAGCCCTGAAAAACCACAAGGATGGAAGTGGTGGAGTCACCATCCCTGGATGAGTTCAAGAAATAACTGGATGTGGCACTTTGGGCTATTGTTTAGCTGACATAGTGGTTTTCAGTTAAATGCTGGACTTGATGATCTTGAAGGTCTTTTCCAACCTCCATGATTGTATGACTGTGGGTTCCTTCCACCTCAGGACGTTCTATGATATATATCATCAAGCACACACATAAAAAACAATCCACCCCCAAAAAACCCACCGAGCATATACACACAGACAAGCAAGATAAAGAAAGAAAAAAGATATTGGAAAGGGACTTTGGCTTGTTTTCCCAACTTAGTCAATGTAAATGATAAGCATCTATGTAGCCTTGAGCTTGACTTACTGCAAGAAGGCCACAAAGTTGCTCTATCACTGCCCCTCAACTGGAAAAGGAGCAAAAAATATGATAAAGGGCTTATGACATAATGACAGGAAGAACACTCAGTAATTACTGTTATGGGAAGAACTGACTCAAGCCAAGGAAATTTATTTTTACCAATGAAATCTGAGTAGAATAGTAAGAAACAATAATTAAAAAAATCTAGAAACATATTCCCCCACCTTTCCATTCCTTCTGGGGTCAACTTCACTCACTACCAGCTTCTCTACCTCTTCCCCCTGAATAGAGTAGGGGTTTGGGAAAGGAGGTCACAGTCACACTTTTCCCAGCTCCAGCATGGGATCCCAACCACAGTCTGCAATTCCTCCTGAACTGCTCCAGCATGGGTGCCTTCTATGGGGTACAGCTGTTCAGGAACAGACTGCTCAAGTGTGGATCCTAAGTCTTGCCAAAAAACCTATTTCAGTGCGGGCTCCTGTGTCCATGATCCCACTGGTCCTCTCAGGAGCCTGCTCCAGCATGGGCTCCTCTCCATGGAGTCACAGACTCCTTTGGGCATCCAGCTGGTCTAGCATGTGGTTCTCCAGTAGCTGGAGGTAGACACCTGCTTCACCACATGGACTTCTATGGGCTGCAACACACATGCACTACTTTACCATGGTCTTCACCAGGGACTGCAGAACAATTTCTGCCTCACCACCCGGAACATCTCCTCTCCATCCTTCTGCATCTTGGTGTCTGCAGGGCTGTTCCTCCCATGTTCTCACTTCTCTCCTTGGACTGCTGTTGTGTAGCAGTTTTTCACCTTCTTAAACTTCTCATCCTCAAGGTGCTGCCACAGTCACTGACGGGCTTGGCCCTGGCCAGCAGCCGGTCCATTTGGAGCCAGCTGGCATTGGCTCTGTCACACAGGAGGAAAGGTTCTAGCAGCTTCTCACAGAGGCCACCCCTGCAACCCTTCTGTTATCATATGCTTGCCATGCAAAACTAATAACGCATCCTAACGCTAAGAGGGACAAGCACTGCTAATTCAAGTGAATAAGAGAGAGGATGTCACGGCACTAACACCTTCGGATCTGATCCAGTTCTCCAAAACTAACTCCGTCCAAGTAACAGAAAATTATCGCAGGCAGCACTGAGACCCGTCAGTGGTCTCAGAGCCTTTGGCTCCTTTTTAAGAACTCCCGATTCAAACCTGTGTTCCTACCTAGCCAGGAGCGAGAACACCTGCACATACCCTCACCGCTTGCGTGCGACATACGCAAAAGACTCAGAGCGACCAGCTTAAACAAAAACGTAAAACAAACACCACCTCCTCACACAGGGCAGTAGCGGCAGCTGTCTTTTCCTCGCTGCCGTCCTGACGCCGCGGATCGCTCCCGCCACCCTCCCCCCCACCCCC